>CM065590.1:584989779-585013362 GCA_033119425.1 Bufotes viridis
GTAAATGCTTCCTTCCCACAGACTGAGTTTCAGCTACCGCCAACTCTCTCTCCCACCGCTGAACTATACAGTCCAGCAGCCTCTACTAAGAGTGTAAATACAGAGCTTTACCTCCACACTGAATGAGCAGCAGATTGTCAGGAAGGAACCATCCTTAATGACAATCTGCGTCTAGTTGCAGTGTGTAAATCCACTTTGTGCAATAGATTTTTTTCTTACTGTGAAGTTGTAGTCCAGTTGGCGTAGTTCAGAATGTGCCGTCCAGTTGGCGTAGTTCAGAATGTGCCGTCCAGTTGGCGTACTTAGGTTACTGCAGATCTGTGCTTCCACTCCTGATACAGAACAAGAAAGAACACGTGGATGCCTACTTCCCACAGACTGAGTTTCAGTTACCACCAACTCTCTCTCCCACCGCTGAACTATACAGTCCAGCAGCCTACGCTATAATCAGAAATTGTCTAAAATTAGAGATGAGCGAACACCTGGATGTTCAGGTTCGAGAAGTTCGGCCGAACTTCCCGAAAATGTTCGGGTTCGGGATCCGAACTCGAACCGAACTTTATCCCGAACCCGAACCCCATTGAAGTCAATAGGGACCCGAACTTTTAGGCACTAAAAAGGCTGTAAAATAGTCCAGGAACGGGCTAGAGGGCAAACAAAATGTAGGTAAATCCCCTGCAAACAAATGTGGATAGGGAAATGAATTAAAATAAAATAAATAAAATTTAACCAATATCAATTGGAGAGAGGTCCCACTGCAAGGAATCATGCGTCATATCACTCAACACTGGAGAAGGCCACTTTCAGTTATTTCGGCCCCAGCACCCAGACAGAGGAGAGAGGTCCCACAGCAAGGAATCATGCGTCATATAACCCACCACTGAAAAAGGCCACTTTCAGTTATTTCGGCTCCAGCATCCAGACAGAGGAGAGAGGTCCCACAGCAAGAAATCATGCGTCATATCAACCACCACCGGAGAAGGCCACTCTCAGTTATTTCGGCCCAGCACCCAGACAGAGGAGAGAGGTCCCACAGCAAGGAATCATGCGTCATATAACCCACCACTGGAGAAGGCCACTTTCAGTTATTTCGGCCCCAGCATCCAGACAGAGGAGAGAGGTCACACAGCAAGAAATCATGCGTCATATCAACCACCACCGGAGAAGGCCACTCTCAGTTATTTCGGCCCAGCACCCAGACAGAGGAGAGAGGTCCCACAGCAAGGAATCATGCGTCATATCAACCACCACCGGAGAAGGCCACTCTCAGTTATTTCGGCCCCACCACCCAGACAGAGGAGAGAGGTCCCACAGCAAGGAATCATGCGTCATATCAACCACCACCGGAGAAGGCCACTCTCAGTTATTTCGGCCCAGAACCCAGACAGAGGAGAGAGGTCCCACAGCAAGGAATCATGTGTCATATCACCCACCAACGGAGAAGGCCATTTTCAGTTATTTCGGCCCAGCACCCAGACAGAGGAGAGAGGTCCCACAGCAAGGAATCATGCGTCATATAAACCACCACTGGAGAAGGCCACTCTCAGTTATTTCGGCCCAGCACCCAGACAGAGGAGAGAGGTCCCACAGCAAGGAATCATGCGTCATATCAGACACCACCGGAGAAGGCCACTCTCAGTTATTTCGGCCCCACCACCCAGACAGAGGAGAGGTTCATTCAACTTTGGGTTGCACCGCAAGATCATGGTAAAGTTAAAAAAATGAGGATTCAATAAAGAAGTGCCCCAGAGTACAAGAATACATGGTTGAGGGGGAGGCAGTTATAATTGTCTATTCTGCACAAGGGAGGGACAGGTCCTGTGGGATCCATGCCTGGTTCATTTTTATGAACTTCAGCTTGTCCACGTTAGCTGTGGACAGACGGCTGCGTTTGTTAGTAATGAAGCCCCCTGCCGTGCTGAATACACGTTCAGACAAAATGCTGGCCGTCGGGTAGGCCAGCACCTCCAAGGCATAAAATGCTAACTCTGGCCACGTTGACAATTTGGAGACCCAGAAGTTGAATGGGGCCGAACCATCAGTCAGTACGTTCAACCATGTTAGTGAAATGCTGCCTCCTGCTAACACGTTCCGTATCAGGTGATGTGCATTTAGCTGTGGCGTGGAGACAAAACTTTTCCACATTTCTGCCATGCTAACCCTGCCCTCAGAGGAGCTGGCTGTAACACAGCTGCATTGGCGACCTCTTGCTCCTCCTCTGCCTTCACCTTGGGCTTCCACCTGTTCCCCTGGGACATTTGGGAATGCTACCAGGAGCGCGTCTACCAGCGTGCGCTTGTACTCGCGCATCTTCCTATCACGCTCCAGTGCAGGAAGTAAGGTGGGCACATTGTCTTTGTACCGTAATGTGGGCAACTCTGTTGTCGTTGCGCAGGCACTGCAGCATATAGTCGCTCATGTGTGCCAGGCTCCCCAGAGGTAAGGACAAGCTGTCCTCTGTGGGAGGCGTATCGTCATCATCCTCCGTATCCCCCCAGCCACGCACCAGTGATGTGCCTGAGCTGTGTCGGGTGCCACCCCGCTGTGAACCTGCTTCATCCTCATCATCCTCCTCGTCCTCCTCATCCTCCTCGTCCTCCAGTAGTGGGCCCTGGCTGGCCACATTTGTACCTGGCCTCTGCTGTTGCAAAAAACTTCCCTCTGAGCCACTTCTAACAGACTGGCCTGAAAGTGCTAAAAATGACCCCTCATCCTCCTCCTCCTCCTGGGCCACCTCCTCTTCCATCATCGCCCTAAGCGTTTTTTCAAGGAGACATAGAAGTGGTATTGTAACGCTGATAACGGTGTCATCGCCACTGGCCATGTTGGTGGAGTACTCGAAACAGCGCAACAGGGCACACAGGTCTCGCATGGAGGCCCAATCATTGGTGGTGAAGTGGTGCTGTTCCGCAGTGCGACTGACGCGTGAGTGCTGCAGCTGAAACTCCACTATGGCCTGCTGCTGCTCGCACAGTCTCTCCAGCATGTGCAAGGTGGGGTTCCACCTGGTGGGCACGTCGCATATGAGGCGGTGAGCGGTAAGGCCGAAGTTCCGCTGTAGCGCAGAGAGGCGATCAGCGGCAGGATGTGAATGCCGGAAGCGCGCACAGACGGCCCTCACTTTATGCAGCAGCTCTGACATGTCGGGGTAGTTGTGAATGAACTTCTGCACCACCAAATTCAGCACATGCACCAGGCAAGGGATGTGCGTCAAACTGGCTAGTCCCACAGCTGCGACGAGATTTCGCCCATTATCGCACACCACCAGGCCGGGCTTGAGGCCCAATGACAGAAAACACTTGTCGGTCAGTTGTTCAATACCCCGCCACAACTCCTGCGCGGTGTGGGGCCTGTCCCCCAAACATATGAGTTTCAGAATGGCCTGCTGACGTTTACCCCGGGCTGTGCTGAAGTTGGTGGTGAAGGTGTGTGGCTAACTGGATGAGCTGGTGGAAGCAGAGGAGGAGAAAGCCGAGTAGGAGGATGAGGCTACAGGAGGCAAAGAATGATGCCCTGCGATCCTTGGCGGCGTAAGCATGTGCGCCAGGGAACTCTCTGCCTGCGGCCCAGCCGCCACTACATTTACCCAGTGTGCAGTTAGGGAGATATATCGTCCCTGGCCGTGCTTACTGGTCCACGTATCTGTGGTTAGGTCGACCTTGCCACAGATGGCGTTGCGCAGTGCACACTTGATTTTATCGGATACTTGGCTGTGCAGGGAAGGCATGGCTGTCTTGGAGAAGTAGTGGCGGCTGGGAACAACATACTGTGGGACAGCCATGGACATCAGCTGTTTGAAGCTGTCTGTGTCCACCAGCCTGAATGACAGCATTTCAAAGGCCAGTAGTTTAGAAATGCTGGCATTCAGGCCCAGGGCTCAAAGGGTGGCTAGGTGGGAATTTACGCTTTCTCTCCAAGGTTTGTGAGATGGAGAGCTGAATGCTGCCGTGTGACATGGTGGAGATGCTTGGTGATGCAGGTGGTGGTGTCGGTGGCACATCCTCTGTTTGGTGGGCGGCAGGTGCCAACGTTCCTCCCGAGGCGGAAGAAGTGGCCGAGGCAGCAGCAGAAGAGGGAGCAGGGGGATCCAGAGTGAGTTCCTTGCTTTTAAGGTGTTTACTCCACTGCAGTTCATGCTTTGCATGTAGATGCCTGGTCATGCAGGTTGTGCTAAGGTTCAGAACGTTAATGCCTCGCTTCAGGATCTGATGGCACAGCGTGCAAACCACTCGGGTCTTGTCGTCAGCACATTGTTTAAAGAAGTGCCATGCCAGGGAACTCCTTGAAGCTGCCTTTGTGGTGCTCGGTCCCTGGTGGCGGTGGCCAGTAGCAGGCGAATTCTCTTGGCTGCGGCTGGTCTGCTTTTGCCCCCTGCTCCCTCTTTTGCTACGCTGTTGGCTCAGTCTCACCACTGCCTCTTCCTCTGAACTATGAAAGTCAGTGGGACGACCTTCATTCCATGTGGGATCTAGGACCTCATCGTCCCCTGCATCGTCTTCCACACAGTCTTCCTCCCTGACCTCCTGTTCGGTCTGCACACTGCAGAAAGACGCAGCAGTTGGCACCTGTGTGTCGTCATCATCAGAGACGTGCGGACTCCCATGAGGTTGTATTCCCATGTCCTCATCATCAGGAAACATCAGTGGTTGTGCATCAGTGCATTCTATGTCTTCCACCACTGTGGAAGGGCTAGGTGGATTTCCTTGGGAAACCCTGCCAGCAGAGTCTACAAACAGCATAAGAGACTGCTGCATAACTTGAGGCTCTGACAGTCTCCCTGATATGCATGGGGGTGATGTCACAGACTGATGGGCTTTGTTTTCAGGTGCCACCTGTGCGCTTTCAGCAGAAGACTGGGTGAGATATAATGTTGTGAACATGCTGGATCCACTGTCAGCCACCCAATTGACTAGCGACTGAGGTCATTGGTTCACTAGGACGTGTGGCTGTGGCAGAATGGCCACGTCCTCTCCCAGCACCAGAGGGTACACCATCACCACCACGACCGCTTCCGCGTCCCTTACTAGATGTTTTCCTCATTGTTACCGTTCACCAAGCACCACAATAAGGAAAAAAATATTTGGCCCAATGTATTGATTTCAAATTCAGGCCATTTTTTACAGGCACCTAACACTATCTGCCTATTTGTTTATGTAACGTATTACACTAATCCAGGCACAGCAGTAACCACTGATTTAGGGGAATATCTCTTTTAGGGCTAGTATTTAGGCCCTGGATGAAAGGTATCCTTTTATGGACAGATTTACACTTGGCCTGCAACAGCTGGGACACCAGATTCAGGGTATTGCTATTTTGGCAAATTAATTTCACCCCAGAACAAAATATATGTTTTGGCGGACACTATGAAACCTGGCCTGCAACAGCTGGGACACCAGATTCAGGGTATTGCTATTTTGACAGATTAATTTCACCCCAGAACAAAATATATGTTTTGGCGGACACTATGAAACCTGGCCTGCAACAGCTGGGACACCAGATTCAGGGTATTGATATTTTTTCAAATTAATTTCACCCCAGAACAAAATATATGTTTTGTCGGACACTATTATACTTTGCCAGCCACAGCTGAAACCACTGATTTATGGTATTGCTATTTTGGCAATTGAATTTCACCACATAAAATAATCTATCCTTTGCCAGACAGCAGACAGTATTATACTTGTCTAGCCAAAGCTGGAACACCAGATTTAGGGGATTGCTATTTGGGCAATTGTATTTAACCCCTTAATAAAATATAGAAATTGCTATCCTGAGTTTCTAGGGGTGACAATTAGCACAGCCAAGCCCCTGATGTAGGATATAGCAAAAAAAAACTAGTATTGATGGACTTGGTGGCAGCTTCTTCTGGCGCACCACAAGTCACAAAATGGCCGCTGATCAACCCAGAAAATAAGTGACAGAAAAACTCTCTGTGCAGCCTAAAAACCAGCGAGCAAGTAACTAGCAGAAGTTCAATGATTCTCAGCTGTAAATTAATCCGTTCATTAGGTGCTGTTGCTGACTTTAACCTGCCTAATCTCGCCCTCACAGAAGCTGCGTCCTCTCCCTACACTAATCAGAGCAGTGTGAAGTGCGGCGCTACGTGACTCCAGCTTAAATAGAGGCTGGGTCACATGCTGCACTTGGCCAATCACAGCCATGCCATTAGTAGGCATGGCTGTGAGGGGCTCTTAGGGCAAGAAGTAAAACGCTAGCTGATTGGCTGCTGTGCAGCCCTTCAGAAAGCGGGAAGTAATCGACGAACAACGAACCCGAACTTTTTTGAAAATGTCCGGGTTCGGGTCTGTGTCCCGGACACCCCAAAATTCGGTACGAACCCGAACGATGCTCGAACTGTTCGCTCAACACTATCTAAAATGAACACATGTTTTTGCCAAGATTTGTCCATGGGCTTTGCCTTGTATTGTAACCTAGCTCACTTTTGTAGAATAGTACAGAGCTGAGTCAGGGCTTGATTTTTGAGTGACACCGTGTAGTTTTCATTTTGGGGTACATCGTGCTTTTTGTTCCCTTTTTTTGGTGGCAAATAAACAAAAATCAACAATTTTGTTTTGTTTTTTAAGCCATTGTTCACTATGTTAGTAATGCAGGCTACACAACCAGCTGCTCTACCATGAATGCTTGCTGTTGGCCAGGTTAAAAATGCTGCAGCCCCACCAGTTTGTGCTACGCATCACAAATGAAAGATGTGGTGCAGAACGGAGGCACAGAACCTCAAAGAAGCACTATGGAGTGCTTCTGTGTGGTTTCTCACCGTGCTCTTGCACTACAAAAAAATAGAACATGTTCAATTTTCTAACTAACCAAGGTTAGTGATGTGGATGGATCAGTGGAAACCACACACAAATTGCGGTCCAAACAAGTGGAACCATTGGTCAACAGCTGTATGCACGTGAGCCCAAATACAGTACAAACAATGTGTAAGAGAGTACATCAATCTCCTTCATATACACTTTACTTCTGGGGGGGCTGAAAGGAGGGATGGATCCGATGATGTATGTATGCTGCATAGCTGATATATATATTTATTACTGACAATATACGTGTCAGCTATGCAGCATCCATGTGTATATATAAAATAAATTATAATTATACTCAGTATATTATCTATAGTATTATCTGAGACTGAGTATAATTATATATACAGCAAAAGCACTGAGCATAATTATATATATATGCACATGTACTATGCAGCTGTATAGGCCTGCCATACTGTCTGTTTTTTTAACTTAATACTTCTTTAACTGTACCTAACCTGGGGCCTGGGCTGGCCTAGTGCCACTTCCTGACTGAATCTGCTGGTGGAGGACCGGAGGCTGATACCCTGGATTCTGTGCCAGTGCAGTGAGTGACTGAGCAGAGAGACTGGAGAGACTAAGAAAATGGCATCCGCCGCGCTCTTCTGCTCCTGCCTTGAGTAATGGAAGCACGCAGCAGTGCTGCCTATGACGTCACCCCACACAGCGCACTGGTCTTGGGGCGTTCCGGACATGCTGCCAGGCCCTGCCCCTTACAGCTTACAGTAGAAGTATCGCCTCACACATATGTAGGAGTGTTTAGCTTTATGGACACCTTTTGGCGCAATACACCTAGCCCAGATGGTAGTGTGAAGAGTAAATTTTATTTGACAACGCGTTTCGGGGTCTCGGCGACCCCTTTATCAAGTCTGTTTTGCTCGCCAGCGGAGTGGTGATAGAGAGTGCCAGTCACCACGTCGTCTTTAACCTGGTATGAGGAGCCGACTGGCGTGGTACAGCGTCCTCCTCCACGTGGTCGGAAAGCGCGCTGGAGTGTCCACTCCAGCGCCTTTCCGACCACGTGGAGGAGGACGCTGTACCACGCCAGTCGGCCCTCATACCAGGTTAAAGACGACGTGGTGACTGGCACTCTATCACCACTCCGCTGGCGAGCAAAACAGACTTGATAAAGGGGTCGCCGAGACCCCGAAACGCGTTGTCAAATAAAATTTACTCTTCACACTACCATCTGGGCTAGGTGTATTGCGCCAAAAGGTGTCCATAAAGCTAAACACTCCTACATATGTGTGAGGCGATACTTCTACTATAGACGAGATTCCGAACGGCGGCCCAGCCAGCCACCAACGGGAATTTTGGACGTACCTGGCAGCATCCACCGATTACCCCCTAAAGCGCAACATATAAAGAACGGGTAAAAAAGTAAAAAAGAAATAAACAAGGTGAGCACACAACTAATATTTTAATAGCACAATAACACAGTTCCTAGACGTATTACCCTATGAGCGCCTTCTCGTTTAACGGCTTCATTCCACCTTACAGCTTACAGGACAGCCGGGCCTGCAGCCAGAGCCATTAGCAATGGAGCGTAGTAGCACTTTGAACTTTGCCTGCGTGCCAGCCTGTAAATAGATGCCCACTGCGCCCCCCTCTTCTTGCTGGAGACACGCGCCCCATGCAGTCGCACCCCTCGCCCGGCAGTAGAAACGGCCCTGCACATGGGACACCACAGGTACGCGCTGTTGAATCGTCAGGAGAAGACGCCGCTTGCTACAACGTTTGCTACATTAAGCTTTTTCAACTTACTGCCGACCGGAGTCACTGAGGAACAGCACAGCCGCTTGCATGCGGTAAAGACACGGTAAAACCGTACATATTTATGTAACACCTTCTGTGATGCACACCTATGTGACACACTCATGTGCACACCAGCAATCTTTTATGCTGCAAGATTCCTATGTGTTAATTTCCCCATTTTAAATATAACAGTGAATCTAACATCACACCGCATTTGTGCCTCAGTAAAAGATTGGCAACAATGACATCTTTTTCAAGCCTGCGGTAACGCAACGTTAATTGACACTACTTCTCCTACCTGCGGTAACGGTAACATACTGTTGGCCGACACCACTTTCTAAACTTGCGGTATACGCAACGTTGGTTCACACCAACTTTAAACTTGTGGTCACGCAACGATTTATTACAATAATGTGTTTTACTACAATTATGAGTTTTCTCTGGTAATTGAGAGAGCTGTATTTGTGTTTATATCTGCACCCATATATGGACTGATCATTTGCAGTTGTTTCCATTATATGTCAGATTTTATGCAAGTTCAAATATATTCAGTGAATCACCCAGCATATTAGTTTGAACCCATTCAGCAAACCACCTAATATATGGGTTCCATTTGGTGAATCACTTTATATATGTGGGTATAATTAACATACTATCCTTGTGATTTTTCAACTATCTATATGAAGCTGAATATCCAGATCGATTATCATCGCTACACCCACCTGGGATTTCATTTATTTATAATATTGAAGCTCCAACTTATGTACGAATTTATGTATCATGTATATTGATTTTTTATACTATTTTTAGACTATTTAAAAGCTCATTGCAGAGACATATAGTTGAGCGCCCGAAATCTTTGTCTTTATACTCGCCTTTATTCGGTTATTGTGGGGTAACCTATATACGTGGCACCCCATACCAGTTTGTGTCAGAGAGCCATCTGTACTTTGTACCTTAAAAAGAGTTTAATGTCTCCCACCAAGACAGCAAGCAATTAAACAAAATATTGGCCCCTGACACCCACACAATGAGGCGGTCATTTGACAGTAAGAAGAGTTTAATATCTCCCACCAAGACAACAAATGATTAAACAACATATAGGTCCCTGACACCCACACAATGGGGCGGTCATTTGACAGTAAGAACAGTTTAATATCTCCCACCAAAACAACAAATGATTAAATGACATATAGGCCCCTGACACCCAGACAGAGTAGAGGTCATTTGACATCAAAATGAAGATAGTGTCACCCACGAAAGCAACAGGCGATTATCTGAAATGTAGGCCCCTGGCACCCAGACAGAGGAGAAAGGTCCCATAGCAGCAAAACAGGCATCATGTTACCCACCAATGGAACAGGCCACTTTAAGTTATTTAGGAGCCTGACACCCAGACAGAGGAGAGGACATTTGACAGCAAAAAGAGGTTAATGTCACGCACCAAAGCAGCAGGTGATTAGCTGAAATGTAGACCCCTGGCACCCAGACAGAGAGGTTCATTCAACTTAGGGTTGCCCCCAAAATAATGGTACAAGGGAGAGGCAGTAATAAATGTCTATTCTGCACAAGGGATGGACAGGTCCTGTGGGATCCATGCCTGGTTCATTTTTCTTATCGTCAGCTTGTCCACATTGGCTGTGGTCAGGCGGCTGCGTTTGTCTGTATTGATGCCCCCTGCCGTGCTAAATACACGTTCAGACAATACACTGGCCACAAGGCAGGCCAGCACCTCCAAGGCATAAAAGGCTAGCTCTGGCCATGTGGACAATTTGGAGACCCAGAAGTTGAATGGGGCTGAACCATCAGTCAGTACGTGGAGGCGTGCGCACAATACTGTTCCACCATGTTGTTGAAATGCTGCCTCCTGCTAACACATTCAGTATCAGCTGGGGGTGCAGTTAGCTGAGGCACGGTGGCAACACTTTTCCACATCTCGGCCATGCTAACCCTGCCTTCAGAGGAGCTGGCCATGAAACAGCTGCGTTGGCGACCTCTTGCTCCTCCTCTGCCTTCGCCATATGTTTCCATGGGGATCCAGCAGGGTGGCCACCCAGTAGTCAGCACACTTTAAAATGTGGGCAACTCTGCTGTCGTTGCGCAGGCACTGCAGCATGTAGTCGCTCATGTGTGCCAGGCTGCCCAGAGGTAAGGACAAGCTGTCCTATGTGGGAGGCGTATCGTCATCGTCCTCCGTTTCCGCCCAGCCACACACCAGTGATGTGCCCGAGCTGCGTTGGGGGCAACCCCGCTGTGAACATGCTTCATCCTCCTCCAACACTTCCTCATCCTCGTCCTCCTCGTCCTCCAGTAGTGGGCCCTGGTTGGACAAATTTGTACCTGGCCTCTGCTGTTGCAAAAAACCTCCCTCTGAGCCACTTCTAAAAGACTGGCCTGAAAGTGTTAGAAATTACCCCTCTTCCTCCTCCTCCTGGGCCACATCCTCTTCTATCATCGCCCTTGGAGTTTTCTCCAGGAGACATTGAAGTGGTATTATAACGCTGATAACGGTGTCATTGCCACTGGCCATGTTGGTGGAATACTCGAAACAGCACAACAGAGAACACAGGTCTCGCATGGAGGCCCAGTCATTGGTGGTGATGTAGTGCTGTTCCTCAGTGCAACTCACCCATTCGTGCTGCAGCTGAAACTCCACTATGGCCTGCTGCTGCTCGCACAGTCTCTCCAGCATGTGCAAGGTGGCGTTCCACCTGGTGGGTCCCGTCGCATATGAGGCGGTGAGCGGAAAGACCGACGTTACGCTGTATCACATAAAGGGCGAGCAGCGGCAGGATAAGAATGCCAGAAGCCCGCACAGACAGCCCGCACTTTATGCAGCTGCTCTGACATGTAGAGGTAGTTGTGAATGAATTTCTGCACCACCAAATTCATCATATGCGCCAGGCAAGGGATGTGCGTCCCAGAGCTGCGACGAGATTTCGCCCATTATCGCACACCACCAGGCCGGGCTTGAGGCTCACCATAAGCAACCACTGGTCGATCTGTTGTTCTATACCCCGCCACAACTCCTGCGGGGTGTGGGGCCTGTCCCCCAAACACAAGAGTTTCAGAACGGCCTTCTGACGTTTACCCTGGGCTTTGCTGAAGTTGGTGGTGAAGGTCTGTGGCTGACCGGATGAGCTGGTGGAAGAAGAGGAGGAGGAAGCCGATTAGGAGGAGGAGGCAACAGGAGGCAAAGAATGATGCCTTGCGATCCTTGGCGGCGGAAGGACGTGCGCCAAACAGCTCTCCGCCTGGGGCCCAGCCACCACTAACCCAGTGTGCAGTTAGGGAGATATAGCGTCCCTGGCCATGCTTACTGGTCCACGTATCTGTGGTTAGGTGGAACTTGCCACCGATGGCGTTATGCAGTGCACACTTGATTTTATTCGATACTTGGTTGTGCAGAGATGGCACGGTTCTCTTGGAGAAGTAGTGGCTGCTGGGAATGACGTATTGTGGGACAGCCACTGCCATCAGCTGTTTGAAGCTGTCTGTGTCCACCAGCCTGAATGAAAGCATTTCAAAGGCCAGTAGTTTGGAACTGCTGGCATTAAGGGCCAGGGATCGAGGGTGGCTAGGTGGGAATTTACGCTTTCTCTCCAAGGTTTCTGAGATGGAGAGCTGAACGCTGCCGTGTGACATGGTGGAGATGCTTGATGACGCAGGTGGTGGTGTCGGTGGCACATCCTCTGTTTGGTGGGTGGCAGGTGCCAATATTCCTCCTGAGGCGGAGGAACAGGCCGAGGCAGAAGAGGGAGCAGGGGGAATCTGAGTGAGTTCCTTGCTTTTAAGGTGTTTACTCCACTGCAGTTCATGCTTTGCATGTAGATGCCTGGTCATGCAGGTTGTGCTAAGGTTCAGAACGTTAATGCCTCGCTTCAAGCTCTGATGGCACAGCGTGCAAACCACTCAGGTCTTGCCGTTAGCACATTGTTTAAAGAAGTGCCATGCCAGGGAACCCCTTGAAGCTGCCTTTGGGGTGCTCGGTCCCTGGTGGCAGTGGCCAGTAGCAGGCAAACTCTCTTGGCGGCGGCTGTTCTGCTTTTGCCCCCTGCTCCCTCTTTTGCTACGCTGTTGGCTCAGTCTCACCACTGCCTCTTCCTCTGAACTATGAAAGTCAGTGGCACGACCTTCATTCCATGTGGGGTCTAGAACCTCATCGTCCCCTGCATCGTCTTCCACACAGTCTTCCTCCCTGACCTCCTGTTCAGTCTGCACACTGCAGAAAGACACAGTAGTTGGCACCTGTGTTTCGTCATCATCAGAGATGTGCGGACTCTGCTGAGGTGGTATTCCCATGTCCTTATCAGGAAACATAAGTGGTTGTACGTCAGTGCATTCTATGTCATCCACTCCGGGGAAGGTCTAGGTGGATGCCCTTGGGAAACCCTGCCAGTAGAGTCATCAAACAGCATAAGAGACTGCTGCATAACTTGAGGCTCAGACAGGTTCCCTGATATGCATGGGGGTGATGTGACAGACTGATGGGCTTTGTGTTCAGTCGCCACCTGTGCTCTTTGTGCAGAAGACTGGGTGGGAGATAATGTGAACCTGCTGGATCCACTGTCGGCCACCCAATCGACTAGCGCCTGTACTTGCTCAGGCCTTACCATCCTTAGAACGGCATTAGGCCCGACCAAATATCGCTGTCGTTTCTGGCGGCTACTGGGACATGATGTAGTTGGTTCACTAGGATGTGTAGCTGTGGCAGAACGGCCACGTCCTCTCCCAGCACCAGAGGGTCAACTAACACCACCACGATTATGTCCACGTCCCTTATTAGATGTTTTCCTCATTGTTAACGTTCACCACAATAAGGAAAAACTTATTTGGCCCAATGTATAGAGTTCAAATTAAGGCTTTATTTTTTACAGGCACCTAACACTATCTAGCTATCTATTTATGTACCATATTACACTAATACAGGCACAAAACAACAAAAATCGACCTAGAGTGTCTTAACCTGAACAGTAATCACTATAATAGTGCGGTATGTAACCAGACAACTCAATCATTTACATAACAGGAAAAGCTCGCAAATCTAGCAAAAAAAAAAAAACTGAGGAAAAAATGGAGCTCACAACTTCCAAGTATGAAAAATATATATCATTTATTGTCACATAGTAATACATTTTTTATGTTAAAAGGGGGGTGGGGAGCAAAGAAACACCATCCAAGTACACCAGGTCAAAATTCCATTGCATACAGTAAAAGAATACATCATTGTACCATATAAAATATTTGTGGTCAGGGCTACGGACACGAAAGCCGAAGAGCCCTAGTGGGATAAACACCGAGACCCACCGTAACTGCAAAACACATCTTACCTAACTAAATGGCTAGTGGTGTGCCTGTAGCCATGTCCGTGTGTAGGCCTATAAAAGGGGGGCATACCCTGTAGAAGTGAAAATAGAAAGGGAGGGAGGGTGGGGCAACTGAGAAAACACCCGCCCCTAGGTGGGGCTGTGCCTGGTTTAAGTAGAGCCTCCGCCCCTCCCACAAATGCAGCCTAATCAGACTGCCATACTTGTGGTCAGGGCTACGGACACGAAAGCCGAAGAGCCCTAGTGGGATAAACACCGAGACCCACCGTAACTGCAAGACACATCTTACCTAACTAAATGGCTAGTGGTGTGCCTGTAGCCATGTCCGTGGGTAGGCCTATAAATGGGGGGCAAAACCAGCCATGTAGGGTGAAAAGAGACTTGAATGGCCTGTGCAAAGAAACCCTGGATCTAAACTGCGAAGCAATATCTCCCACGAGAGTTCGGGTACATAAGTCAACCATAATGACGCCTGCATCCATCCTGCAGATAGAGCCAGGAAAGAATGCTGAATGTCGCAGATACTGCCTCAATGCACGAGGGAGGAACTGGGAAACACTTCACAAGGAAGCGTGGACGATACTAACTAAACCTAAAGACTTGGTTGTGGTGCGAGCACTGACAAATTCCCCCTAGCCTTATGAGACCGGAGAACTGAGAGCCTAACTGTCTAGACTATGCATAGAAGGGCCTGAAGAATACCATGTAGGCCAGGAGAGGATGTAAAGCAATAAGCTAAGAACGTAGTATATGAAATCCTGTCGATGCCGTCACGTGAGTGAAGGAGTGCGATTGCGGTAAGCTGCTGGCGATTTAATTCGCAGACCTGGCTGATTGAAAACGTAACCGGCATGGTAATACAAATGACAAATATGAGGAGTAAACAAGAAAATAAACTAAAAAATGGCCTGAAGAAAGTACAGGCGGGATTACACCATGGGCCTGACCGATGTGATAGGCGATACTTAAAATAACTACATTTCCTGAAAAAAACTGACAGGCGAATATCGTGAACACGAGACCAGACCAACGTGGCCGGTGACACCTAATGACGAGTGTCATTCGGTACGAGAACCTGAAGGTAGGTGGCCGATGACACCAATGACTTGAACTCCGGAAATTGAAGTCTGGTCCTGGGGGGGGGGGGGGGGGGAGTATAGCCAGACAGGTGATTTGTCGACCAGGCAGGAGTTCATGAGCTGGTCACATTGATTATTGAACGTGAAGAAAAACATACGCGGGCAACCAACTATGGTGATTGAAAACGTAGGATGAAGAATGCAACAAGAACAGACAATAGGTTTAAAACAGAAGCCTAAGTGTGACATAAATAATTGAATGTGGATAATTGGAATGTAATGGGCTAAGGACGTTGAGTTAGAGAACAAGGGCCTAACAAAATGAACATGAGCTATGACACCCGGGGGTGGCCCACGCTCCTAATGACAATACCGATATGTTGTATGTGGCGGCAGTGGCGCCGTCACCCATCCTGTATGTACCACGATTAAGTCCATTAGTATGTTTCTGGAATCGGCTCCCTGTCAGCCGAGCATAGCAAATGACCTACCATAACCCCTGCCAAGCACTAAATTGTCCGCAGAGGGAACGGAATAGTAACGAGGAGTGACGAGCAAAGGAAGCAATGCAGAAATGAGGAGCAAACGGAAAGAATCCATGCGGCACCCAAAGTCTGCCAGAAGAAGCAGTGTTGTAAAGAAGCCTGTCCAGAAGAGGGACGGTGTAGTAAAGACTAAACCCGGAGAGTAAGCATATCCGACTATACGGTGAAGGTAGCCGTGCAGTAAAAGATTCTCCAGCCGAGGGAGCTGTGGGAGCAGTGCAGTAAAGCAAGTGCCCGGCAGAGGGAGCAAAGCGACGGTGGAACCAGCAGGGAGAGTGGTGCCATCAAAGGAGAGTCTGGTGGAAAGCTATGTGGTGATAAGGAGAGACCAGCCAAGGAAATTACGACTGTGAATCAGAACAAAATGGTGAATAATAAATTATGTTTGCTGAGGGGACTAGAAGAACAGGAGAGCACAATGCAAAGGACTGCCTGGCGGGTGGAGCCGCACAGCGATACCGCCTGTGGCATGCAGAACGAATGCATATGTACGTACGATACCTAACTGGCAGACCGCAGGAAGTTATAACTATGACAAATGGCCTCAATAATATGCGTACTAATTAAAACCGAGGGTCTAGCCTGAATACCGGACAGGCTAATGTTACTGAAAAAATTGCCTGACCCGCATGGCAGGTGACCCTAACCAGACTGAGCTCCATTAAGGAAGAGTACACCTGGGGAAGGGTGGCAGACGATGGATGCACCACCAACAGACTTTAGAAAAGTGGCCTGCGCCCAGATCAACAAAGAACCATATATGGATGTGAGACATTTGGGCCAAATCAACCTGGATGCACAGAAGTTCAACCCACCAGGTAGATCACCAGGCAGGACGAAAAACAGTCATCGCCCCCCGAAACCATCGGGCCGAAGCAGTCATCGTGCCCCCCAAGCCATGGGGCCGAAGCAGTCATCGTGCCCCCCAAGCCATGGAGCCGAAGCGGTCATCGTGCCCCCGAAGCCATGGAGCCGAAGCGGTCATCGTGCCCCTGAAGCTATGGAGCCGAAGAGGTCATCGTGCCCCCGAAGCCATGAAGCCGAAGCGGTCATCGTGCCCCCGAAGCCATGGAGCCGAAACAGTCATCAGCCCCCCAAGCCATGGAGCCGAAGCGGTCATCGTGCCCCGAAGCGGTCATCGTGCCCCCGAAGCCATGGGGCCGAAGCAGTCATCGTGCCCCAGAAGCCATGGGGCCGAAGCAGTCATCTTGCCCCCGAAGCCATGGGGCCGAAGCGGTCATTGTGCCCCCGAAGCCATGGAGCCGAAGCGGTCATCTTGCCCCCAAAGCCATGGGGCCGAAGCGGTCATGGTGCCCCCGAAGCCATGGGGCCGAAGCGGTCATCGTGCCCCCGACACCATGAGGTCGGAGCGGTCATCGTGCCCCCGAAGCCATGGGGTCAAAGCGGTCATCGTGCCCCCGAAGCCATGGGGCCAAAGCAATCAGCGAGCCCTCAAAGCCATGGGGCCAAAGCAATCAGCGAGCCCTCAAAGCCATGGGGCCGAAGCAGTCAGCGAGCCCTCAAAGCCATGGGGACGAAACAGTCAGGGGCCCCCAAGCCATGAGGACGAAACAGTCAGGGGCCCCCAAGCCATGAGGCCAAGCAGTCATGGGGCCTCCGCGGCCATGAGGCCAAAGCAATCAAGGGGCGGCTCAAGTAATTAAGGGGCCCCCGGGGCCATGAGGCCATCCTAGATGTACGTGATGGGTGAAGGTAAATAAGAGTGAGCCAACATGATGTAAAAAGCAACAACTAGGATGATTGGGAAGTCTAAAAGTGGCCTGGAAAGGAACGTGAATGCTGACAGGTATGGACATTAGTAATCCGAACAACAGACATAAGCATAAAACCGAAACCAGCCATAAAACTTAAAAATGTAAACGTGGAATATGAAACGGAGAAGAGAGAACAACCAAAACCTGAGGCATTGCGATTTGCAAAGTCAAGTCCCTTGTCGCGACAAACAACTGAAAAACTTGAAAGAAACAGTAGTGAGTAGGAAGCTCAAACCCTAATGACCCACTAGCCCCAGCTGAGAGGCTGTTTATTGAACTAGGACAGTGGGAGAAATCTTAGTGAATACAAACCAGAAGTAAAGGAGACCAGACAAAAGATTGTTTTTTTTTTGTTTTTTTTCTTGCTTGCAACTAGAGAAAAGACCCACTTGATGTATACGCGCAGAAAAAACAGATTCAAAGGAAATTACCATTGATGCCTGTCATCTTTGATAGGAGAGTGGCAACGGAGCCGCCAACTGCCTCGGTGTGACTATCGAGTAAAACAACCGTGAAAAGGACCTGTGATGATGTCACAGCATCACATGGCCCAATCACCTGCTCCATCACTATGGTGATGGAGCAGGTGATTGGGCCATGTGACCATGTGACATCATCACAGGTCCTTTTCCTACTAGCAAGCTAACGGAGAGGAGGCCGGGCTTCGCGATCAAATGGAACAGGTAAGATAATATTAGTTTATTATTTTTAACCCATTCTGCACCTGTTTAAACATTAGGAAGATGGCCAAGTGTATTATTTTACATTATAACTATGTTATAATGTGAAATAATACCAGCGGGACAATTTCTGACCCAAACATGCACTTCTGTGAAGAAGTGCAGGTTCGGGTCTGGGTACCAAAAGTGCCGATTTTTCTCCCACGCGTGCAAAAGGCATGACAGCGCTTTGCACTCGCAGGAAAAATCGCAGCGATTCCCGCAACGCACCCGCACTGTTTGACGGAGTGCACCCGCAACGCCCGTGTGAATGGGGCCTAAAACCTAAAAAAACATGGTATAACCAAAAGGCAGACCTGAGTGTGAGCGGATTAAGATAGCGTCGCGACAGCGAACGCATGGACACAGTTCTAGCAGGGAATGGAGTGTAGTACTAGATGCAACAGCAAACGTGTGAACTCAGCTGGAGCGTGAAAGGAGTATTAACTTGCTGTAACAGCAGACGTGAGATGCGGCCATGGATGGGCGGGAACATTGAGACGTAAATGTGAAAGTAAAACCCGGAGTCACAGCGGTAGTGTGAACCCCAACTCTGGCAATAGGCCGAGCGTAAAATTTGGTATGACCACAGCCTGCAGTGAACGAGGCATAAACAAACTGTAACGGTGACATGAACGCGCTCTTGCAATGGGCCTAAGCAACAGTGGACGTGTGACACCGGTCTGAGTGTGGTGCAAGCAAACATATGAAAGCAAAAGAGGTATGAATGCAAAAAACAGGATGACAGGAAAAAATAAAATAAATAAATAAATAAATGCACTGAGATTAAGACAGATTTACCCGGTGTTGTGACCATGCGTGGAGCGTAAACGTGATGCGAGAGCGGACGAGAGCACCGCTCAGAAAATGAGCATGTTGAAAGAGCAGACATGAGAAGGCAGTGTCTCAATTGACAGGGCAAACCTGGCGTAAAGAGTTGAAGCATAAACGCAGCCCTGATTGCGGGGGAGGGTCGGGTCACATGGGAAGTAATTGCTATAGCAAGAGCCGTAACAAGCAACAGCTGCATCCAATCTCCAACATAACATCACATGCAGCCCAGGTAAACCTTCCTTACCGCACACAGGCTAAAGTAACTTTTCAAAGCGAAACAACGTGAACGTAAAACACGTGAGATAGAAGGGGAACTAAATCAGATTACCTAACAAACAAAGTGAAAGGAATTGTTTAACTCCAACAAAACAAACCTGAGAAGCTGAGGCGGACGATTTTGAGGCGATGCCTTCCGCTCGCAAGAAAAGTCAGATTCCGGCTGGCCGGAGAGATGGACACGGCTCAATTAACTTACATACATGGCGAACGCGTCCCTACGGTAGCCACGAGCAGAAGAAAAGCTCCATTCCGGCTCCATACTGTAATGAAAGAAACCTCCTAGCAGAGGAGAGTTCACCCTGCTGACACACCAGCATCCCCTGCGCAACTGAGAAAACGCCCGCCCCTAGGTGGGGCTGTGCATGGTTTAAGTAGAGCCTCCGCCCCTCCCACAAATGCAGCCTAATCAGACTGCCATATATGTGCAAAATAAAGGCGTATACAAAGAGAAAGAACCTTGAATACTAATGTTGTCAAGACGATATATCGTTAGTATAGCATGGCCATGCATGTCATGCCATGCCTGTACGTAAACCATGTAACTGATTATACATATAGTGTAGAGGAATAATCGCAAGTTGCGATAATGATAGTAGCGCTGGGGTACTGTGCTATTATATGTGGGTGACAGTGTGATCCTATTGGTGGTAATAGTGTTAACAGCACCAGTATTGGGATGGTTATAGATATTAGATAAATTCAACTGAGAGAGTGCAGTCTGTGTACTGGGCTTTTGAAATTCTATCAGTGCGCAGCAAGGAACCATATATAATAGGCGCACAATCGTTGTTAGGTGGTTACCTTATTCTTTGTGGGTGTGTGATCGCTGCGTTGGTCGCCGGTTCAGGTTCGGTTTTGCTGCACTGATACTTGTAATCCTCTTCTGGTTCGGCCGGAGCAGCACTGCTGCTAGAAGGAAACCAGAAGAGGACTACAAGTATCTGCGCAGCAAAACCGAACCTGAACCAGCGATTAACGCAGCGATCACACACCCACAAAGAATAAGGTAACCACCTAACAATGATTGTGCGCCGATTATATATGATTCCTTGCTGCGCACAGATAGAATTTCAAAAGCCCAGTACACGGACACTGCAACTGCACTCTCTCAGTTGAATTTATCTAATATCGATAACCATCCCAATACTGGTGCTGTTAACACTATTACCACCAATAGGATCACACTGTCACCCACATATAATAGCACAGTACCCCAGCGCCACTATCATTATTGCAACTTGCGATTATTCCTCTACACTTTAGTACATATAGGGGCTGCAACAGATCCCCAAACAGATAAGTAGCAGCGGAGTCTCCTTCCTCCCAGGGAGACTAGGTACTGTACTACACATACGGCAGTGCAGGCAGATCTTGTAATTTGATTATACATATAGCAAAAAGGCCTAACTCCCCACCCCCCTTTTAACATTAAAAATGTATTACTATGTGACAATAAAGGATATATATTTTTCATACTTGGAATTTGTGAGCTCCATTTTTTCCTCTGTTTTTTAATGCATGCACAGCAGAAACCACAGATTTAGGGGAATATCAATTTTAGACCAAATATTTAGGCCCTGGCTGAAAGGAATCTTTTTACGGACAGAATTACACATGGAGATGCACAGTAGCGTGTGCAAATATAGAGGATTTAGCTTTCAGTCCTTGTATTTAGACCCTGAGTGTAATATACCCTTTTACGGACAGAAATACACTTGGAGATGCACAATAGCGTGTGCAAATATAAAGGATTACGCTTTCAGCACTTGTATTTAGACTTTAAATGTAATATACCCTTTGATGGACAGAAATACACTTGGAGATGCACAGTAGCGTGTGCAAATATAGAGGATTAAGCTTTCAGCACTTCTATTTAGACCTTGAGTGTAATATACCCTTTTACTGACAGAAATACACATGGAGATGCACAATAGCGTGTGCAAATATAGAGAATTACGCTTTCAGCACTTGTATTTAGAGCTTGAGTGTAATATACCCTTTTATGGAAAGAAATACACTTGGAGATGCACAATAGCGTTTGCAAATATAGAGGATTAAGCTTTCAGCACTTGTATTTAGACTTTGAGTGTAATATACCATTTTACGGACAGAAATACACTTGAAGATTCACAGCAGCGTGCGCAAATATAGAGGATTTGTTTTTCAGGCCTTGCATTTAGACGCTGACAAGCTGAGTGTAATATACCCTATTTCGGACAGAATTACACTTGGAGAGGAACAGCAGAAAGCACAGATGTTTAGGATTTTTATTTCAGGGATTTTATTTAACCACAGAAAAAAAACTATCCATAGACGGAAAGTATTGCACTTGGCCATCCACAGCTGGAACCCCAGTTTAGGGATTGGTATTTTGGCAATTGAATTTCACCCCAGAAAAAAATCTATCCTTTGACGGACAGTATTAAACTTAGCCAGCCACTAATCAATGGATCCATCTCACAGCAAATAGGGATGAGCCGGGGGATGAGGCAGGGATGCCCCCTCTCCCCGCTCCTCTTTGTAATTTTTATTGAACCATTGGCGCAGAAGATCCGCCTTGATCAAAATATAGAGGGCTTTGGGGTATTAGGTAGCGAAGACAAAATTAGTCTATATGCTGACGATGTAATAATGTTTTTGGATAAGGGGTGGAGAGTATTGCCTTATGTAATGAATTGTATAGAGGAATTTGGTGAAGTGTCAGGCTATATAGTTAACTGGTCTAAATCGTCCCTCCTTCCACTGAACAGGGAAGCAGTGGACGATGGCACAGGCGTCTGTATTCTCCCCCTTAAAGGTTCACTGGAATATCTGGGGGTGAAGATAGGGCTACCGTTGGATAGGTTCTTTGAGCTTAACCTCGCTCCAGTATTAAAAAAAATAAAATGTAAAATTAGAGCTTGGGAACACCTGATACTTGCACAATCGGATCGTATAGCATTGATTAAAATGATTATATTGCTTATCGCACTTTTCCCTATCTGTGCTTCTCCAATTTGGATAGACGAAGGTTTTTTTGTTAGAATGGAGACTTTGCTAAATAGGTTTATCTGGGGGAGGAAAAGAGTTCGCCTGAAACAAAAATATTTGCGGCTGTCAGAATCCGCAGGTGGGTTATCATTTCCGTACTTTCAGGGATATTTTTTATGTGCACAAATACAGAAGTGTTGTAATTACTCACATAATATGCTAGCACAATATTTAACACATGTTTTAGGAGGATCAGCGGGAAATTTATTTTATCATTTAGAGAAAGGGGATTTTGGAGTGAATAAATCTTTACAGATACCTTATACCCTACAGAGGGTTTGGAAGAAGATTAAAACACTCCTTAAAATCTCCCATGCGTTTGATTTCACACCTCTTTGGGGGAATAGGAATTTTGAAGAATTCTATAAAATGAAGGATTACAGTTATTGGATTAAGAAAGGAGTTGTTAGGGTTTCACACCTTTTTGATAGAGGGAAGTTTAGAACTATGGTTGATCACAATATCACGGAACCTACCTTATTAGATCGATTGATGTATTCAAGTATTAAACACGCATATGAAGCCACTGAGATTAAAGAGAGATTGTTTAGTCGACGTCACCCTTTCTTTGATTTTAGTTATGCACAAAGTGGTGTTGAGTTAAAAATTTCTAAATTATATGACAAACTTCGCGAATCTATGGTTGAGGTAACTTCTTTTAAAAGCACAAGAAAGTGGGAGCAAGAACTGCAGTCAGCTCCAATACAAACTGGCCTCTATTTCTAATGCCCACAGGTTAATACAATTTAAAATTATTCGTCGTTTGTACTATACACCTAAGATGCCATCTTTATTTGGTAGGAATACAGGGAGGGCCTGTAAATGTCCAAAGTGTGGAGCTGTAAATGCAGACTATAGCCACGTGTTGTGGAATTGTCAAGGGGTTAAAATGTTTTGGGTTCAGATTCTAACGGCCTTGCAGCAGGAAGCCCCCATTCTCTTTACCCCTGATATTCGGATGGTACTATTGGGGTATGTGGACCCTGAAATATCGATATCGTTTTCGCTAAAACGTATTTGGCTTCGTGGGTTGATGGTTGATAAGGTTCTGCTGATTAGGTATTGGGGGGTGAGCCATGTCCCGTTATTCCAAGAATGGACGCATCTTTATCGTAGAATATGCTTGTATAATAGCTTATATGAAAAGGGTAGGAACTAGAGATGAGCGAACACCTGGATGTTCGGGTTCGACGAGTTCGGCCGAACTTTCGAAAAATGTTCGGGTTCGTGATCCGAACTCGACCCGAACTTCATCCCGAACCCGAACCCCATAGAAGTCAATGGGGACCCGAACTTTTGGGCACTAAAAAGGCTGTAAAACACACCCGGAAAGGGCTAGAGGGCTGCAAAAGGCAGCAAAATGTAGTTAAATCCCCTGCAAACAAATGTAGATAGGGAAATGATGAGCTAACATAAAATAAA
>CM065590.1:585013862-585045670 GCA_033119425.1 Bufotes viridis
TCCCAAAAACCTAATTAAAAATTGATCAAAAAGTTGCATAATAAAACCAATGATAATGGAAACTCAACCCGCAGAAAATAAGCCTTCACACAGAAAATTTAAAAAAAAAGTATAGCTATGCTGGTAACCCAGAGGCTGTTCAGTAGCAACATTGTGCTTGTAAACGAATCCATCAAAATCTGCGCTGCAAAAGCCAAATGGCAGTCTTTCCCTCCGAGCCCTGCTGCCCACCCATACAGCAGTGTACCTCCACATGGCATATCCGTAACCAGCAGAACCCATCTTACATTTTAAAGGGCATGGCGTGTCTCAGATGGTGCACGCCGCACACAAGATATTGGGGCCTGAAATGTTATATATGCGGAAAATGTTTCACTTTGCATGGTCCGCTGTGCATTCATTTCAGCATAATACTCAATCCCCAATAAATGGAGCTGGAGCCTAGAAAAATGTTATTTCCTATCGTTTTGATGTATACAAAAGTGCAGCACTCCACATTTTTGTATCCTGCAGAGTCCAGTAAAAAAATGCATACGTTAACGTAATATTTTTTTCTACCATGGAACTGTATGGTGAACGGACGCCACTGTACAGCATTAGTCTGAGGCATCTGCTAACGCATACATTTTTGGTATACATTAAATGGATGGCAAAATAGTATGTGAACCCAGCCCTAGTGTCAGAATAACATAGTAACATAGTAACATAGTATATAAGACCGAAAAAAGTCATTTCTCCATCCAGTTCGGCCTGTTTCCTACAAGTTGATCCAGAGGAAGGCAAAAAACCCCTGTGAGGCAGAAGCCAATTTTCCCCACTTAAGGGGAAAAAAATTCCTTCCCGACTCCAATCAGGCATCAGAATAACTCCCTGGATCAACGACCCCTCTCTAGTAGCTATAGCCTGTAATATTATTACACTCCAGAAATACATCCAGGCCCCTCTTGAATTCCTTTATTGTACTCACCATCACCACCTCCTCAGGCAGAGAGTTCCATAGTCTCACTGCTCTTACAGTGAAGAATCCTCTTCTATGTTTGTGTACAAACCTTCTTTCCTCCAGACACAGAGGATGTCCCCTCGTCACAGTCACAGTCCTGGGGATAAATAGATGATGGGAGTGATCTCTGTACTGACCCCTGATATATTTATACATAGTTATTAGATCTCCCCTCAGTCGTCTTTTTTCTAAAGTGAATAACCCTAATTTTGATAGCCTTTCAGGGTACTGTAGATCCCTCATTCCAGTTATTACTTTAGTTGCCCTCCTCTGAACCCTCTCTAGCTCTGCTATGTCTGCCTTGTTCACAGGAGCCCAGAACTGTACACAGTACTCCATGTGTGGTCTGACCAGTGATTTGTAAAGTGGTAGGACTATGTTCTCATCACGGGCGTCTATGCCCTTTTGATGCAACCCATTATCTTATTGGCCTTGGCAGTAGCTGCCTGACACTGGTTTTTGCAGCTTAATTTGCTGTTTATTAAAATTCCTAGATCTTTTCCATGTCAGTGTTACCCAGTGTTTTACCATTTAATATGTACGGGTGACTTGCATTATTCCTTCCCATGTGCATAACTTTACATTTGTCAGTGTTAAACCTCATCTGCCATTTTTCTGCCCAAGCCTCCAATCTATCCAGATCCTCTGTAGCAGAAAACTGTCCTCTCTCAGTGTTAATTACTTTACACAGTTTAGTGTCATCTGCAAAAATAGATATTTTACTGTGCAGGCCTTCTACAAGATCATTAATAAATATATTGAAGAGAATAGGGCCCAATACTGACCCCTGAGGTACCCCACTAGTTACAGTGACCCAATCTAGTACCGTTAATAACCACCCTCTGTTTTCTGTCACTCAGCCAGTTACTTACCCACATACAGACATTTTCTCCCAGTCCGAGCATCCTCATTTTATATACTAACTTTTTATGAGGTACGGTGTCAAATACTTTGGAGAAGTCCAGATATACGACATCATTTGATTCGCCGCTGTCAAGTCTAGAACTTACCTCCTCATAGAAACTGATTAAATTTGTTTGGCATGACCGATCCGTCATGAAGCCATGCTGATATGGCGTTATTTGCTTATTTTCATTGAGATACTCCAAAATAGCATCTCTTAGAAACCCTTCAAACAGTTTACCAACCTGCACATCTGTTGTTCTATCAGGTCTATTGGTTAATATTAAGTCCAGTATGGCCGTCCCTCTAGTCGGGTCCTGAACCAGTTGGGAAAGGAAATTGTCTTTGGCTATTGCCAAGAACCTGTTTCCTTTATGGGATGTACAGCTTTCAGTTTCCCAGTCTATATCTGGGTAGTTGAAGTCCCCCATGATAACGACTTCATTATAATTTGCCGCCTCGTCTATCTCGTTTAGTAATAGATTTTCTGTGGACTCTGGTATATTTGGTGGTTTATAATACACTCCTATTAGTATTTTATTATTGTTTTTTGCTCCATGTATTTCTACCCACAGTGACTCCACATGTTCATGTCCTCAGAGATGTATTCTCGAATTACGGATTTAGACACGACTTCACGTAGAGGCAGACCCTCCACCTCTCCGGTTTTGACGATCCTTTCTAAACAGATTGTAACCTTTATATTAACTGCCCAGTCATAGCTATCATCCAGCCATGTCTCAGTTATTCCCACTATGTCATAGTCCTCCTCACACATCACTAATTCCAGTTCACCAGTCTTGTTAGTCAGGCTTCTGGCATTAGTATACATACATTTGACAGGTTTATGTGTATTTTTTACCCTGCATCTTTCATTCTGAGCTGTTCTAGTCCCCCCTTCCATTCCTACCCCAGACACACTACCTCGCCCCTGGTCTCTATCTGCACTATCTTCCCCTCCTATAACGTAATTACCCTCCCCCCCAGTCCCTAGTTTAAACAATCCTCCAACCTTCTAGCCATCTTTCTCCCCAACACAGCTGCCCCTTCCCCATTGAGGTGCAGCCCGTCCCTACGGTAGAGCCTGTAGCCAACAGAGAAGTCGGCCCAGTTCTCCAGGAACCCGAACCCCTCCTTCCTACACCAGTTCTTGAGCCACTTGTTAACCTCCCTAATCTCCCGCTGCCTTTCTTGTGTGGCTCGTGGTACAGGCATTATTTCAGAAAATACTACTTTTGAGGTCCTTGCCCTAAGCTTTTGACCTAAATCCCTGAAATCATTTTTAAGGACTCTCCACCTTCCTCTAACTTTGTCATTGGTTCCGGTATGGACCATGACCGCTGGATCTTCTCCAGCCCCTCCCAGTAATCTGTAAACCCGATCCGCGATGTGTCGAACTCTAGCGCCAGGAAGACAGCACACTGTTCGGCGATCACGATCTTTGTGACAGATTGCCCTATCTGTACCCCTAATAATTGAGTCTACCACTACCAGCACCTGTCTGGCCTGCCCTGCTCTCCTGGTCCCCTGCTTACTGGAGCTGACATTCCCCTGACTGGCAGAGGAAGTGTCTGGCTGCAGCGGTGCCGTCCCTGAACTGTCATCCCCCCTCATCTGCCAACTGTGCAAACTTGTTGGGGTGTGTCAGATCAGGGCTAGCCTCCCTGGCACTCTTCCCTCTACCCCGCTTTCTTACTGTTACCCAGTGTTGGTTGGGGTAGTTTTAGTTAGAATTGTATGTGTTCTGTGTCTGTGGTATAAGGTGTGATTTCTGCTGGATAGAAGGGTCCTTCGCCAAATGGCTGAGTGCTTTGAAGCCAGCTTCAGGACATACAGATGGACAGTTCTCCTCATCATCCCATCATTTCTAACACCTCTGGCTGCCTCAAAGAAACATCTGCTCCCCCTGGATAAACCAGATACTGGAGGGAGGGCCGTTCAGTTTTTTGCATTTCGTATACGGAACTATTAATTTCAATGGATCTGCAAAAAAAAATAAAGAATGTACTCTGTATGCCTTCAGTTTCCGTAGTTCCATTCAGAGATAGAACATGCTTATTATTGTCTGCATAACGGACAAGGATAGTACTGTTCTATCAGGGGCCAGCTGTTCCGTTTTTGCAGACCACAAAATACTGAAAAAGCCATACAGTCGTGTGCAAGAGGCCTTACATTAACTCCTAGGTAAGAGTGCAGTTCTGAACTTCACAACACTTAGTGACCCTCCTGATATATTCATTGTGTCTGCTCAAGCTGAACGTCAAGATACAATCAGATGGAGGTATGCATGTCTTGAACCCATAATGAGACTTTACTCCATCTACAAACAAACAGAAAAAATATTTTCTTAATGTGTTTTGAATAAAAAGCTTTGTGATTCTCTATTTTGAACCTATTTACTAGTAAGATCTCTTAAAAATGAACTGATGTCAAAATCACTAATTCCAGCTCACCAGTTGTATTAGTCAGGCTTCTGGCATTAGTGTACATAAAATTAAAGGAGTTCTCTGGCCCCTACTTTAAAATAGCTCCATAAAAATTACCTGTGGAGGGAAGATAATTACAATAATACTTTTGCGTTTCCACGATCCTCTTCACGTGACTGCTCCTGCTTCCACGCCCTCTTCTCCTTTACTTCTCTAGTGCAGGAGACCGTGTGTCGTCACTGAAGTCACGGCCTCCCTTGGCCCCGATGCCTGCACACTAGTGTGCATGTGCCGAGAACACCTGCTGCCTTTCGAGTGACACCTGTATAGACTCATACACAGCGCAATGTAAGCTCTGTGCAGGAGTCACAGCATAGCGATCAGCTACAGAGGCTGATCATTATGCTGTGCATGTCACTGGGGGCACTGTGGATGGCAGAGGGCAATGTAGATGACACTGTTTTGGGGGGATCTGTGGATGTCACTGTTAAGGGGGTGCTGTGGATGTCACTGTTATCGGGAAGATCTGTGAATGTCACTGTTATGGGGGGATCGGTGGATGTCACTGTTATGGGGGCACTGTGGGTGACACTGTTATGGGGGCGCTGTGGATGACACTGTTATGGGGGCACTGTGGATGACACTGTTATGGGGGCACTGTGGATGACACTGTTATGGGGGCACTGTTGATGTCACTGTTATGGGGGCACTGTGGATGTCGCTGTTATGGGGGCACTGTGGATGTCACTGTTATGGGGGCGCTGTGGCTGACACTGTTATGAGGGCACTGTGGATGTCACTGTTATGGGGCCACTGTGGATGACACTGTTATGGGGCCGCTGTGGATGACACTGTTATGGGGCCGCTGTGGATGACACTGTTATGGGGCCGCTGTGGATGACACTGCTATGGGGCCGCTGTGGATGACACGGTTATGGGGGCAACACTGCAAAAACGGCTATGGTCATGTGCATGAGTTCTAAGGCTGGTTTCACATCACTTTTGCCATCTGTTTAATGTATACAAAAAGAAAGTATACATTAACGGATGACTCAGACTAATGTAATAGAGTGGCATGTGTACACCATAGAGTTCAATTGCAAATTGTTTGCTAAAAAAAGGTTAAGGGTACTTTTGCACTTGCATTAAAGTTTTCCGGTATTAAGTTCCGTCCTAGGGGCTCAATATCGGGAAAAAAATGATCAGTTTTATCCTAATGCATTCTGAATAGAGAGTAGTGTTGAGCGAACAGTTCGAGCATAGTTCGGGTTCGTACCGAATTTTGGGGTGTCCGGGACACGGACCCGAACCCGGACATTTTCAAAAAAGTTCGGGTTTGGGTTCGTTGTTTGGTGATTACTTCCCGCTTTCTGAAGGGCTGCACAGCAGCCAATCAGCTAGCGTTTTACTTCTTGCCCTAGGAGCCCATCACAGCCATGCCTACTAATGGCATGGCTGTGATTGGCCAAGTGCAGCATGTGACCCAGCCTCTATTTAAGCTGGAGTTACGTAGCGCCGCACGTCACACTGCTCTGATTAGTGTAGGGAGAGGACGCAGCTTGAGGGCGAGATTAGGCAGGGAAAAGTCACCTAATGAAAAGATCGATCTACAGCTGTGAATGATTGAACTTCTGCTAGTTACTTGCTCACTGTTTTTTAGGCTGCACAGAGCGTTTTTCTGTCACTTATTTTCTGGGGTGATCGGTGACCATTTTGTGACTTGTGGTGCACCAGATCAAGCTGCCACCAAGTCCATCAATCCATCAATACTAGTTTTTTTTTGCTATATCCTACATCAGGGGCTTGGCTGTGCTAGTTGTCAATTCCCAATTCCGGTGTTCCAGCTTTGGCTAGCCAAGTATAATACTGTCTGCTGTCTGGCAAAGGATAGATTATTTTATGTGGTGAAATTCAATTGCCAAAATAGCAATACCATAAACCAGTGGTTTCAGCTGTGGCTGGCAAAGTATAATAGTGTCCGCCAAAACATATATTTTGTTCTGGGGTGAAATTCAATTGCCAAAATAGCAATACCCTGAATCTGGTGTCCCAGCTGTTGCAGGCCAAGATTCATAGTGTCCGCAAAAACATATATTTTGTTCCGGGGTTAAATTCAATTGCCAAAATAGCAATACCCTGAATCTGGTGTCCCAGCTTTTGCAGGCCAAGATTCATAGTGTCCGCCAAAACATATATTTTGTTCTGGGGTGAAATTCAATTGCCAAAATAGCAATACCCTGAATCTGGTGTCCCAGCTGTTGCAGGCCAAGATTCATAGTGTTCGCCAAAACATATATTTTGTTCTGGGGTGAAATTCATTTGCCAAAATAGCAATACACTGAATCTGGTGTCCCAGCTGTTGCAGGCCAATATTCATAGTGTCCGCCAAAACATATATTTTGTTCTGGGGTGAAATTCAATTGCCAAAATAGCAATACCATAAATCAGTGGTTTCAGCTGTGGCTGGCAAAGTATAATAGTGTCCGATATAACATATATTTTGTTCTGGGGTTAAATTCAATTGCCAAAATAGGAATACCCTGAATCTGGTGTCCCAACTGTTGCAGGCCAAGATTCATAGTGTCCGCAAAAGATATATTTTGTTCTGGGGTGAAATTCAATTGCCAAAATAGCAATACCATAAATCAGTGGTTTCAGCTGTGGCTGGCAAAGTATAATAGTGTCCGCCAAAACATATATTTTGTTCTGGGGTGAAATTCAATTGCCAAAATAGCAATACCCTGAATCTGGTGTCCCAGCTGTTGCAGGCCAAGATTCATAGTGTCGACAAAAACATATATTTTGTTCTGGGGTTAAATTCAATTGCCAAAATAGCAATACCCTGAATCTGGTGTCCCAGCTTTTGCAGGCCAAGATTCATAGTGTCCGCCAAAACATATATTTTGTTCTGGGGTGAAATTCAATTGCCAAAATAGCAATACCCTGAATCTGGTGTCCCAGCTGTTGCAGGCCAAGATTCATAGTGTCCGCAAAACATATATTTTGTTCTGGGGTGAAATTCAATTGCCAAAATAGCAATACCATAAATCAGTGGTTTCAGCTGTGGTTGGCAAAGTATAATAGTGTCCGCCAAAACATATATTTTGTTCTGGGGTGAAATTCAATTGCCAAAATAGCAATACCCTGAATCTGGTGTCCCAGCTGTTGCAGGCCAAGATTCATAGTATTCGCCAAAACATATATTTTGTTCTGGGGTGAAATTCATTTGCCAAAATAGCAATACACTGAGTCTGGTGTCCCAGCTGTTGCAGGCCAATATTCATAGTGTCCGCCAAAACATATATTTTGTTCTGGGGTGAAATTCAATTGCCAAAATAGCAATACCATAAATCAGTGGTTTCAGCTGTGGCTGGCAAAGTATAATAGTGTCCGCCATAACATATATTTTGTTCTGGGGTTAAATTCAATTGCCAAAATAGGAATACCCTGAATCTGGTGTCCCAACTGTTGCAGGCCAAGATTCATAGTGTCCGCAAAAACATATATTTTGTTCTGGGGTGAAATTCAATTGCCAAAATAGCAATACCATAAATCAGTGGTTTCAGCTGTGGCTAGCAAAGTATAATAGTGTCCGCCAAAACATATATTTTGTTCTGGGGTGAAATTCAACTGCCAAAATAGCAATACCATAAATCAGTGGTTTTAGCTGCGGCTGACAAAGTAAACTAGTGTCCGCCAAAACATATATTTTGTTCTGGGGTGAAATTCAATTGCCAAAATAGCAATACCCTGAATCTGCTGTCCCAGCTGTTGCAGGCCAAGATTCATAGTGTCCGCAAAAACATATATTTTGTTCTGGGGTGAAATTCAATTGCCAAATGAGCAATACCCTGAATCTGGTGTCCCAGCTGTTGCAGGCCAAGATTCATAGTGTCCGCAAAAACATATATTTTGTTCTGGGGTGAAATTCAATTGCCAAAATAGCAATACCATAAATCAGTGGTTTCAGCTGTGGCTAGCAAAGTATAATAGTGTCCGCCAAAACATATATTTTGTTCTGGGGTGAAATTCAATTGCCAAAATAGCAATACCATAAATCAGTGGTTTCAGCTGCGGCTGACAAAGTATACTAGTGTCCGCCAAAACATATATTTTGTTCTGGGGTAAAATTCAATTGCCAAAATAGCAATACCATGAATCTGCTGTCCCAGCTGTTGCAGGCCAAGATTCATAGTGTCTGCAAAAACATATATTTTGTTCTGGGGTGAAATTCAATTGCCAAATGAGCAATACCCTGAATCTACTGTCCCAGCTGTTGCAGGCCAAGATTCATAGTGTCCGCAAAAACATATATTTTGTTCTGGGGTGAAATTCAATTGCCAAAATAGCAATACCATAAATCAGTGGTTTCTGCTGTGGCTGGCAAAGTATAATAGTGTCCGCCAAAACATATATTTTGTTCTGGGGTAAAATTCTATTGCCAAAATAGAAATACCCTGAATCTGGTGTCCCAGCTGTTGCAGGCCAAGATTCATAGTGTCTGCCAAAACATATATTTTGTTCTGGGGTGAAATTCATTTGCCAAAATAGCAATACCCTGAATCTGGTGTCCCAGCTGTTGCAGGCCAAGATTCATAGTGTCCGCAAAAACATATATTTTGTTCTGGGGTGAAATTCAATTGCCAAAATAGCAATACCATAAATCAGTGGTTTCAGCTGTGGTTGGCAAAGTATAATAGTGTCCGCCAAAACATATATTTTGTTCTGGGGTGAAATTCAATTGCCAAAATAGCAATACCCTGAATCTGGTGTCCCAGCTGTTGCAGGCCAAGATTCATAGTATTCGCCAAAACATATATTTTGTTCTGGGGTGAAATTCATTTGCCAAAATAGCAATACACTGAATCTGGTGTCCCAGCTGTTGCAGGCCAATATTCATAGTGTCCGCCAAAACATATATTTTGTTCTGGGGTGAAATTCAATTGCCAAAATAGCAATACCATAAATCAGTGGTTTCAGCTGTGGCTGGCAAAGTATAATAGTGTCCGCCATAACATATATTTTGTTCTGGGGTTAAATTCAATTGCCAAAATAGGAATACCCTGAATCTGGTGTCCCAACTGTTGCAGGCCAAGATTCATAGTGTCCGCAAAAACATATATTTTGTTCTGGGGTGAAATTCAATTGCCAAAATAGCAATACCATAAATCAGTGGTTTCTGCTGTGGCTGGCAAAGTATAATAGTGTCCGCCAAAACATATATTTTGTTCTGGGGTAAAATTCTATTGCCAAAATAGAAATACCCTGAATCTGGTGTCCCAGCTGTTGCAGGCCGGGGGATACGGAGGACGATGACGATACGCCTCCCATAGAGGACAGCTTGTCCTTACCTCTGGGGAGCCTGGCACACATGAGCGACTACATGGTGCAGTGCCTGCGCAAGGACAGCAGGGTTGCCCACATTTTTACGTGTGTGGACTACTAGGTTGCCACCCTGCTGGATCCCCGGTACAAAGACATTGTGCCCACCTTACTTCCTGCACTGGAGCGTGATAGGAAGATGCGCGAGTACAAGCGCACGATGGTAGACGCGCTCCTGAGAGCATTCCCAAATGTCACAGGGGAACAGGTGGAAGCCCAAGGCGAAGGCAGAGGAGGAGCAAGAGGTCGCCAACGCAGCTGTGTCATGGCCAGCTCCTCTGAGGACAGGGTTAGCATGGCAGGGTTAGCATGGCAGGAGGCAGCATTTCACTAACATGGTTGAACAGTACGTCTGCACACCCCTCCACATACTGACTGATGGTTCGGCCCCATTCAACTTCTGGATCTCCAAATTGTCCACGTGGCCAGAGTAAGCATTTTATGCCTTGGAGGTGTTGGCCTGCCCGGCGGCCAGCGTTTTGTCTGAACGTGTATTCAGCACGGCAGGGGGCGTCATTACTGACAAACGCAGCCGCCTGTCCACAGCCAACGTGAACAAGCTGACATTCATAAAAATGAACCAGGCATGGATCCCACAGGACCTGTGCCTCCCTTGTGCAGAATGGACATTTAAAACTGCCTCCCCCTTAACCATGTATTCTTGTACTCCGGGGGAACTTCTTTATTGAATCCTCATTTTTTTTAACTTTACCATGATCTTGCGGTGCAACCCAAAGTTGAATGAACCTCTCCTCTGTCTGGGTAGTGGGGCTGAATTAACTGAGAGTGGCCTTCTCCGGTGGTGGTTGATATGACGCATGGTTCCTTGCTGTGGGACCTCTCTCCTCTGTCTGGGTGCTGGGCCGAAATAACTGAGAGTGGCCTTCTCCGGTGGTGGTTGATATGACGCATGGTTCCTTGCTGTCGGACATCTCTCCTCTGTCTGGGTGCTGGGCCGAAATAACTGAAAGTGGCCTTCTCCGCTGGTGGGTGATATGACGCATGATTCCTTGCTGTGGGACCTCTCTGATCTGTCTGGGTGCTGGGCCGAAATAACTGAGAGTGGCCTTCTCCGGTGGTGGTTGATATGACACATGATTCCTTGCTGTGAGACCTCTATCCTCTGTCTGGGTGCTCGGCCGAAATCATTGAAAGTGGCCTTCTCCGGTGGTGGGTGATATGACGCATGATTCCTTGCTGTGGGACCTCTCTCCTCTGTCTGGGTGCTGGGCCGAAATAACTGAGAGTGGCCTTCTCCGGTGGTGGTTGATATGACGCATGATTCCTTTCTGTGGGACCTCTCTCCTCTGTCTGGGTGCTGGGCCAAAATAACTGAGAGTGGCCTTCTCCGGTGGTGGTTGATATGACGCATGATTCCTTGCTGTGGGACCTCTCTCCTCTGTCTGGGTGCTAGGCCGAAATTACTGAGAGTGGTCTTCTCCGGTGGTGGTTGATATGACGCATGATTCCTTGCTGTGGGACCTCTCTCCTCTGTCTGGGTGCTGGGCCGAAATAACTGAAAGTGGCCTTCTCCGGTGGTGGGTGATATGACGCATGATTCCTTGCTGTGGGACCTCTCTCCTCTGTCTGGGTGCTGGGCCGAAATAGCTGAGAGTGGACTTCTCCGGTGGTGGTTGATATGACGCATGATTCCTTGCTGTGGGACCTCTCTCCTCTGTCTGGGTGCTGGGCCGAAATAACTGAGAGTGGCCTTCTCCGGTGGTGGGTGATATGACGCCTTATTCCTTGCTGTGGGACCTCTCTCCTCTGTCTGGGTGCTGGGCCAAAATAACTGAAAGTGGCCTTCTCCAGTGTTGGGTGATATGACGCATGATTCCTTGCAGTGGGATCTCTCTCCAATTGATATTGGTTACATTTTATTTATTTTATTTTAATTAATTTCCCTATCCACATTTGTTTGCAGGGGATTTACCTACATTTTGCTTCCTTTGGCAGCCCTCTAGCCAGTTCCTGGACTATTTTACAGCCTTTTTAGTGCCTAAAAGTTCGGGTCCCCATTGACTTCAATGGGGTTCGGGTTCGGGATAAAGTTCGGGTCGAGTTCGGATCTCGAACCCGAAAATTTTCGGGAAGTTCGAACTTCCAGGTGTTCGCTCATCTCTAATAGAGAGCAATCCGTTCAGTATGCCTCAGAATGTCTTCAGTTTAGTCACTCCTCCCGTATTTGGTCAGAGAAAATACAGCAGCATGCTGAACACTTGCCGGGAATGCCTGATCCGACATTATATTCCATTGAAATTCATTAATGCGGGATCTGGCACCAAGTGTTCCGGCAAAATGCATCCGTTTTGCATATGCGTAGACCTTTAAAAATTACACTTACTGGTAATCATTTTTCCTTGAGCCATGGACAGCACCCATGGATAGCATCCGCCCCTCTCCTCAGGACAGGAATCAGGAAGCACAGTCACTTTAAAGGGTGGTACAACCCCCATCATGCCAGTACTATTCCAAGAACTAAGGAAACAGAAAACTCCACAAACAAACAACAACACGATCCATCCTATCTTTTTAGGTGAAACAGAAATTATGAATATATATGTCCATAGCTATAAATGTATATATACATATATCTCTATATATATTTATTTTTTTATTTTTTTTAGGAGGGGATTAGGCGGGTGCTGTCATAGGCTCAAGGAAAAACGATTACCGGTAAGTGTAATCTCATATTTCCCCCCTCGCCTATGACAGCACCCATGGATATCTAAGCGAGACCAACTTAGGGCAGGACAACTGCTTGGAGGACTTTACGTCCAAAAACTAAACCCTCCTGAGAAGGTAGCTGCAGTCTATAGTGTCTAAAAATGGTATGTGGTGAACTCCACATAGCGGCTCTGCAAATCTGGTCAATGGAAGCAGAGGCTAGTTCAGCCCAGGAAGTGGAGACCGTTCTAGTCGAGTGGGCTCCAAACCCGGCAGGAGGAGGGACTCCCCTGGAGGAATATGCAAGGTAAATGGCCTGTCTTATGTATCTGGCAATGGATTGTGAAGACACAGGAAAACCCTTCTTTTGGCCTTGACAGGAAACTAGAAGCTTAGAGGATGACCTCCAGTCCTGGGTGACTCTTAGGTACTGAATTAAGCATCTTCTCACATCTAGGCAATGGAATTCCATTTCCTTTTGATTTTTTGGTGAGGGGCAAAAGGAAGGTAAAACTATGTCCTGCGAACGATGAAAAGCCGATGAAACCTTCGGAAGGAAGGAAGAGTCAGGAGACAGAATTAATCTATCCTCTATTATGTTAACATATGGTTTTTCGATAGAAAATGATGAGATCTCACTCACTCTTCTAGCAGATGTTATAGCTAGTAAAATGGTCAATTTACAGGTCAAAATTTTTATAGGAATTTCCTCAATGGGCTCGAAGGGATCTGCAGTTAAGGCAGACAAAACGAGATTTAAATCCCAGGGAGGAACTCTGGACTTCTGGACTGGCGCAAGCTTGGAGATTGCAGTGACAAATCTTTTTATCCATGGATGATCTGCTAATCTGTAGTCAAAGAGGGCACTCAAGGCAGAAATTTGGACCTTTAGTGTAGTAGGTCTAAGATTTTTCTTCCAGCCCTCCTGGAGGAAGCTTAGGACAAAGGGTAAATCCGGGGGTTTAAGGACATTAATAGGTTTATCCGGGAACCTCTGGAAGGCCCTCCAAACCCTCAAATAGATTTTAGAGGTAACAGGTTTTGGGCTGGCTAAACGGGTATTAATTACGTCAACAGAAAGACCCTTCAATCTTAGGATCTGCCTCTCAACAGCCAGGCAGTCAGATGTAGGTTCTCTACCTGTGGATGAAGAATGGGGCCCTGCTGTAGAAGCCCCGGGTAGACAGGAAGTACCCACGGGGTTGCCACTGACATCTTCCTTAGCTAGGAAAACCAGACCCTCCTGGGCCAGAAGAGGGCTATAGTAATCACTAGTGCCCTGTCCTCTCAGATCTTTCTCAGTACCCTCGGGAGCAGTTTTATAGGAGGGAAGGCATACAGAAGTCCCTCCTTCCATGACTGAGCCAGTGCATCCACCGCTGTGGGCTGTTCGATTGGCAAAAGGGAGAAGAAATTCTTCACCCTTCTGTTTTCTCTTGTGGCAAAGAGATCCACCACCGGGAGACCCCACAAGACCACAATGTCGCTAAAGAAATGCTGATTCAGGGACCACTCCCCCTGGTGAATCTGATGTCTGCTCAGGAAATCTGCTGTTATATTCTCTGTCCCCTTTAAGTGAACTGCAGAAATTGATGAAAGAAAACGTTCTGCTAACTCGAAAATATCCCTGCTTAGAGACAGACTCGGAGATCTGGTCACTCCCTGTCGGTTGATGTGAGCTACTGCAGTCATGTTGTCTGAGTAAACTAAGACATTTTCTTAACCAAGGGACCCCTTTCTGAAGGTTGGATGATATTGTCCACCACTCTAGAGCTTTCAACGTCTGAGGTGATAGGTGAAGGATAGAATCCAAAGATTGAGGATCTCTGTCCCACACCTCTAAGATCTGTAGCTGGAGTGGTCTCGAGTGGAATTGAGCCCATTCTATCCCTGGGATCGCAGCTGTCATTAATCCCAGGACCGACATTGCTTCCCTTAGGGAGATGGATTGAAGGGCTAAAAGGTCTTGAACTCTGGATATTAGTAGGGAAACTTTTTGAGGGGAAAGAAAACACTTCTGCTTCTGAGAATCTAGGGTCATCCCCTAGAAGGTGCACACCTGGCTTGGTATTAGATTGGACTTCAGCCTTACTAGAACTTCCCTGAACCATGAGATGTGACTGACCAATTGTTCTGGTGTCTGGGAGAGAAGGAGAAAGTTGTCCAAGTATGGAATGACAACAAAATCCCTCTCCCTCAGGTGAGCCTTGATCTCTGCCACTATCTTTGTAAATAGTCTGGGTGTCTGGGATAATCCGAACGGTAGGTTCTAAAACTGTACATGAAGGAGTCTGTGTGGAAACTGTACTGCTACTCTCAAATATTTCTGATGGCTGGGATGGATTAGTACGTGGTAATAAGCATCCCTTAGATCCAGGGATGCCATCTAGCAGTCTGGAAACAGATTCAGAATTGCAGAATTGATTGTCTCCATACAGAATTTTTCGTACACCAAGTATTTGTTGAGCATCTTCAAATTTATTATAGTACGGTAGGTATCGTTCGGTTTTTTTTACAAGAAAGAGAGTTGAATAAAATCCCCTCTCCCTCTCTTGTGCTGGAACCTCTCGCAGAACCTTTTTCTTTAATAGGTAAGCAACTTCCGAAAGCAGTGCTTCCAGCTTCTCTAGACTGGAGCAATAGTCTGTTAAGACGGACCTCTCCGGAGGAGTCTTCAGGAAGCTTATTCTGTAGCCCTCTGAAATGATAGAAAGAATCCAGGGGCTGTTTGATATCTTTTGCCATTGTTCTGCAAAGAGGGAAAGCCGACCTCCTACCGAGGCTTTGGCGTCATTGCTGTTGTTTTTTGGAGGCTTCCCTGCTGAAAAAAAGAAATCCCTTATTTCTCTTAGTGGCACTAGAGGATTGTCTGGGAGCGTCTCTCCTCCTATAATTAAATCTATTCATCTTAGGGCGAAAGGGCCTCTTATGGGCCTGTTTGTTTGAAGATGGGAACCCCTTCTTTCTGTCAGAAGCTTTTTCTAGCAGGTCATCTAACATTGGCCCAAAAAGAAATTCACCCTGGCAGGGAATAGCATACAGCTTAGCCTTTGATACAGAGTCACCTTTCAAATCCTTTAGCCAAATAGCTCGGCGAGAAGAATTCGACAGGGCGGGCGCTCTGGCGGAGAGTTTCAGGGAGTCCTCTGAAGCATCTGCCAAAAAATCAATGGCATTGTAAAGGGTTGGGAAAGAGGAAAGTAATTCTTCCCTAGGGGTACCTTTTTTAATATGCTCCTCTAGCTCATTCATCCAGACTTTTAGTGATCTGGCTACAGAAGTGGCTGCTATAGCGGGTCTAAAGGAGCCAGCAGTAACCTCCTAATTTTTCTTCAGGTAAAATTCTGTCCTTTTATCCATAGGATCCCTAAGTAAACCCGAGTCCTCAAATGGAAGAGCTGCTTTCTTAGAGATCTTTGCGACTGGGGCGTCTAGCTTAGGGGCTCTATCCCAGTCCGCCAAAGCTTTTCTTCAAATGGATATTTTTGTTTAATTGCATTTGGAATAAAAAAAACTTTCTGTCAGGTCTACTCCATTAATTCATAATGACAGAAGCCACATTTTCATGGACATCAAAACCCATAATCTTTTTAGGGCCCAAGCCCTCAAACATAGTATCCCTGACAGATTGGGGTTCCTTATGGTCATCCAGACCCAAAGTCGCCCTAACTATCCTGACAGAGGAATGAATGTTCTTTGACTGGAACAGTGGCCGCCACGCCGTCTGCTAATCCAGGGAATCATCCGAGGATGGTCGCTCTCCCTCCTCCTCTAATCCCGACAACACTTCTTGATTGCCTAATGGGGGAATGGAGGCTGCAGCTGAGGTGCTGGGGTGGTTCTCAAGCAGGATATTCATAGACTCCTTAACAGACTCTTTAACCTTGTCTCGGATCATCTGTTTTAGGTCTGATAAGAGAGAAGGGGCCTCATCCTGTAGTAAATTGCCAACACAAGCTTGGCATACGGGCTTTCTCCAACCAGACGGCAGCTTTCTTTTACAGATGGTGCAGCCTTTGTCTTTGGACCTTGACGCCCTTCTCTCTTTGGAAGCCTAGGCACAAAAAACCTCCCGTAAGCTTTCATACACAATAAGAGTTCCCACACCAGTACCAAGGGTTCGTTGGCGGTTTCAGTGGGTTCAGCACGCTGTTTTTGCTCCATTTTCTGCCTCTGGCTTTCCATCATGGAGTTCACTGCAGGCCACTTCGCCGGACTGCAGTGTGAGCTGGCTGGATTTAAACTCTGCCGGAGCAAGAGATCCAGACTTCAGCATGGCTTCCTAAGAAGACTTACGCCGCTCAGGTAGGCCCTCCTCCAACGGGATAAAACCTGGGGCTCCCGCAGCTCTCCTGTGCTCTGTGCTGTGCATCCACAGGAAACAGAACTGGCATGACGGGGGTTGTACCTCCCTTTTAACTTCTTGCCGACCGCCTCACGCAGGATTGCGTCCTGCGGGCGGTCGGTCTGTTCCTCGTTGACGCGCCCGCGCGTCATCTCGCGAGAGGCGAGATTTCCTGTGAACGCGCGCTGTAGCGTGCGCGCTCACAGGATCACGTCGGGAGAAGGTAGCTACAGCCTGCCAGGCGCTGATCGTGCGCTGGCAGGCTGTAGAAGTCAAAAATGGCATATCAGACGCTGTTTTGTTAACAGCGTCTGATATGCTTGCTGATCGTTCCTTTGGTGGTCCCTTTGCTTGGGACCACCAAAGAAACTTTGTAAGTGCACCAAAAACACCACACAGACCCCCCCACCCATCCACCCCCCACCCCGTTACTTATTAACCCCTGATTAACCCCGATCACCCCATGTCACCCCCTGTCACCCCTGACACTAATTACCCCCTGTAGGACTCATTCAGACGTCCGTATGTGTTTTGCGGATCCATGGATCCACGGATCCACAAAAACACGGACACCAGCAATGTGCTTTCCACATTTTGCGGATCCGCACATTGCCAGAACTATATAGAAAATGCCTTTTCTTGTCCGCAAGTGCGGACAAGAATAGAGACATGCTCTATCTTTTTGCGGAGCTGCGGCCGGATGCTTGGGGCCGAAACCTGGAAGTTTGCGGCCGCAGCTCCGTCAAATGCTGATGCGGCGAGCACATAGTGTGCTCTCCGCATCACCGCCAGCCCCATTCACACTGAATGGGTCGGCATCTATTCCGCAGAATTTTTGCGGACGTGTGAATGGGGCCTTACTACTTTTTTTGCACATTTTTGGCAGAGATTTATTCATCCACATTGATCGATGCGAATGAAAAAATCTGTGCCCGTTTTGTTTTTTGCACATTTTTGGCAGAGATTTTTTCATCCACATTGATTGATGCGAATGAAAAAATCTGTGCCCGTTCATTTTTTCTTTTCAGCCCAGAGGCTGAACGGGAAAAAAATCTCATTACCCGTATGCTCAATATACTGGAGAATCGCAGAAACTCCTAATGCTGGCCATACGTGTAATGATTGCGGAGAACCCTCAAATGCCAGGGCAGTACAAATACCTCACATGTGACCCCATTTTAGAAAGAAGACTCCCCAAGGTATTCCGTGAGGGTATGGGGAGTTCATGTAAAATATTATTTTTGTCACAAGTTAGTGGAATATGAGACTGTAAAAAAAAAAAAATCAATTTCCGCTAACTTGTGCCAAATTTTTTTTTTTCTGTGAACTCGCCATACCCCTCACGGAATACCTTGGGGTGTCTTCTTTCCACAATGGGGTCACATGTGGGGTATTTATACTGCCCTGGCATTTTAGGGGTCCTAAAGTGTGAGAATCCAAATGCGTAAAAATGGCCTGTGAAATCCTAAAGGTACACATTGGTTTAGGGCCCCTTGCGCATCTTGGCTGCAAAAAGTGTCACTCATGTGGTATCGCCGAACTCCAGGAGAAGTAGGGCAATGTGTTTTGGGGTGTATTTTTACATATACCCATACTGTGTGTGAGAAATATCACTGTAAGCGACAACTTTTTAAAATTTTTTATTCAAAGTTGTCAATTTACAGAGATATTTCTCTCACTGCATAGGTATATGTAAAATACACCCTAAAACACATTCTACTCTCCTAATGCAGCGATACCACATGAGTGTTTTCCACAGCCTGAGTCACAAAGGGGCCCAAATTCAACGAGTACCTTTAGGATTTATGGCTGCTCACAATTTAGCCCGCCCTAAAATGCCAGAACAGTACAAACACCCACAAATGACCCCCATTTTGGAAGAAGACACCCCAAGGTATTCGCTTGAGGGGCATAGTGAGTCCATGAAAAATTTTACTTTTTGTCAAAAGTTAGCAGAAAGGTAGACTTTATGAGAAAAAACAATAAAAATCAATTTCCGCTAACTTGTGCCAAAAAAAATCTTCTATGAACTCGCCATGCCCCTCACAGAATACCTTGGGGTGTCTTCTTTCCAAAATGGGGTCACACGTGGGGTATTTATACTGCCCTGGCATTTTAGGGGCCCTAAAGCGTGAGAAGAAAAATGCGTAAAAATGCCCTCCTAAAAGGTACTCATTGGTTTTAGGGCCCCTTTGCGCATCTTGGCTGCAAAAAAGTGTCACTCATGTGGTATCGCCGTACTCAGGAGAAGTAGGGCAATGTGTTTTAGGGTGTATTTTTACATATACCCATACTTTGTGTGAAATATCTCTGTAAATTGACAACTTTGAATAAAAAATGTAAAAAGTTGTCGTTTACAGCAATATTTCTCAAGCGCAGCATGGGTATATGTAAGTCACCCCAAGCACGTGCCTACTTCTCTGTGCAGCGACCACATGAGTGACACTTTTGCAGCCAAATCTGCAAGACCCTAAACAATGGTACTGCTAGGATTCACGAGGCCATTTTTGCATTTTGGATTCTCACGCTTTAGGAGCTAAAATGCCAGGTGATATAAATACCCACATGTGACTCATTTTTGAAAGAAGACACCCAGGTATTCCGTAAGAGGCATGGCGAGTTCACAGAATTTTATTTTTGGCACAAGTTGGCGGAAATTGATATATTTTTTTATTTTTATTTTGTTTTTACAAAGTCTCATATTCCACTAACTTGTGACAAAAATAAAATTTTACATGAACTCACCATACCCCTCACGGAATACCTTGAGGTGTCTTCTTTCTAAAATGGGGTCACATGTGGGGTATTTATACTGTCCTGGCATTTTAGGGGCCCCTAAAGCGTGAGAAGAAGTCTGGAATCCAAATGCGTAAAAATGCCCTGTGAAATCCTAAAGGTACTCATTGGTTTTAGGGCCCCTTTGCGCACCCAGGCTGCAAAAAAGTGTCACACATGTGGTATCGCCGTACTCAGGAGAAGTAGGGCAATGTGCTTTGGGGTGTATTTTTATATATACCTATACTGTGTGTGAAAAATATCTCTGTAGCGACAACTTTTAAAAAATTTTATACAAAGTTGTCAGTTTACAGAGATATTTCTCACCCAACATGGGTATATGTAAAAATACACCCCAAACTACCTTGCTTCTCCTGATACGGCGATACCATAAGTGACACTTTTGCAGCCTGAGTCACAAAGGGACCCAAATTCCAACGAGTACCTTTAGGTTTTACATGGCGACTCACAATTTAGCCCGCCCAAAATGCCAGAACAGTAAACACACCCACAAATGACCCCTTTTCGGAAAGTAGACACCCCAAGGTATTCACTGAGGGCATAGTGAGTCCGTCTGAGATTTCTTTTTTTGCCAGAAGTTAGCAGAAATTGAAACTTTTTTTTTTTTTTCTCAGAAAGTGTCATTTTCCGCTAACTTGTGAAAAAAATGAAATGATACATGAACTCACCATGCCCCTCCGCGAATACTTTGGGGTGTCTTCTTTCTAAAATGGTGTGATTTGGGGGTATTTATACTTTCCTGACATTCCTAGCACCTGAAGAAACATGACAGGCGCTCAGAATGTCAGAGCTGCTTCAAAATGCAGAAATTCACTTTTTTGCACCATAGTTTGTAAACGCTATAACTTTTACCCAAACCAATAAATATACACTTATTGGACTTTTTTTTATCAAAGACATGTAGAACAATAAATTTAGAGAAAAATTTATATAGAAATGTAGTTTTTTGAAAAATTTTACAACAGAAAGTGAAAAATGTCATTTTTTTGCAAAAATATCGTTAAATTTGTATTAATGGCAAAAAAAGTAAAAATGTCAGCAACAATGAAATACCACCAAATGAAAGCTCTATTAGTGAGAAGAAAAGGAGGTAAAATTCATTTGGGTGGTAAGTTGCATGACGGAGCAATAAACGGTGAAAGTAGTGTAGTGCAGAATTGTAAAAAGTGGCCTGGTCATTAAGGGTGTTTAAGCTAGGGGGGCTTAAGTGGTTAAAGTAACTGTGCTTCCTGTTTCCTGTCCTAAGGAGAGGGGCGGATGCTATCCATGGGTGCTGTCATAGGTGAGGGGGGGAAATGAATAAAAAAAATACCGGATACGTTTTTCCGGATGACACCGGAGAGACAGATCCAGTGTTTTAATGCATTTGTTAGACAGACCGCATCCGTCTACAAATGCTATCCGTTTGCACACAGATTTTTTTTTTAGGTTCTTTCCCTGACCTTGTGCCTGTCACCGTCGGTTCTGGGAGATGGTTGGTCTGAGGTCCCTCCCTGTCTTGTGTATGACATCCTTTGTTTTGGTTTCACTTTCGCTCCCTCAGCTGCCTCTTATATTGATTAATTGGTTTGCTTTATATTCTCTCCCTTACTGCTCCTCCTTGCGGTTTATATTACTTCCTGGATGAAGTGTATGCTGCTGGAGGCTGCAGTTGTTTTGCTCTAAGATAAGTGCATTCCATTTACTTTGTGTTTTGTTTGCTGGCTTGATTCTATGTGACCCTGACTCCCTACGTATTCAGTGCAGGGAGCCGGTGGCTACTACTATAGGGAATTCAGGTGTCACTCAGTTATAGGTACGAGGGCATGTATCTGTCTACCACCGGGACTTGTACATGTGCACAGTAGTTTGGGAGAGTTCTTAGGGATTTTTAGGACCCTCCTATCTTTTCCTTAGTTTGGGATCAAGCCAGTCTGTCGTTATTTATCAGTTCCTGCTAACTGTCCTCGATCCTTGACATTATAAACCACTATAACCATCTCAAGCATGGATCCGGTTTCAGCCTTGATTGCCGCATGCAAGGTCTTTCTCTGGAGGTAGCAGATCTCCGTGAAACTGTTTCTCAGCTTCAGATGACCGGTTCTGCTGGCGTTCATGGAGTTTGTTCCGAGCCTAAAATCTCTCTTCCGGATACATTTTCCGGGGGCAGTGAGAATTTTGTTAGTTTTAGAGAGGCTTGCAAACATTTTCGCTAAAGTCCCCATTCCTCTGGTGATGAGGAGCAGAGGGTGGGGATCATCATCTGGCTGCTCAGGGATAACGCTCAGTCTTGGGCCTTTTCGCTGCCGGCGGGGGCACGCTCCCTCCGATCGGTAGATTAATTTTTTATAGCCCTGGGTCAGATATATGAAAATCCGCATCGTATTGCTCTGGCTGAATCTAAACTGCGTCTTTTATGCCAGGGTAAACAGCCCGCAGAGATATATTGTTCTGAATTTCGGAGGTGGGCAGCTGATACTGGTTGGAATGACGCTGCACTCCGAAGTAAATTTTGTCATGGTCTTTCTGAGAGATTAAAAGATGCATTTGCGTTTCATGAGAGGCCAGTGTCTTTGGAGTCTGCCATGTCTCTAGCTGTTCGTATTGACAGGCGTCTGAGAGAGAGAGAGGAGACTACTCTTTCCTGTCATATTCAGCCCAAGGACACTGGAGTTGTCTCATGCAGTGCGCAGGGGTCTCACTCTGTCTCTATACCATCCGTGGAGGACCCCATGCAGCTGGGTTTGTTGCCTCTGATACTAGAGGATTAAGCTCTCAGAGGAGGGTATGTTTCTGTTGTGGAGCTATTAACCATTTAGCTAATGTTTGCCCTTCTAGGAGGTTCATGGGGTTTCCTGAGGGTAATAAAAAGAAAAAGGTAAAGAAACCCTCTAATAACTTTCCATTTTCTACAATTGGCAAGGTTAATGCGGAAATTGAAGATTTGCCGTTTGCTTGTAGTTCCCGTTTTCTCCTACCTGCCAGGGTGGCGCTAGACAGCAAGCACTTTGTGAGATTTTTGTTGATAGTTGAGCAGCTGTCAATCTCATTGACAGTCAATTTGCTTTAACACATGGTTTCCAGGTGTGCACTTTGGAAAAAGCTATACCTGTTTTTGCTATCGATTCAGCTTCAGTTTCTCAAAAATCGTTAAAGGGCATAGTTCACAATATATGTTTGACTGTGGGTGACACTTATGTTGAGGATGTGTCATGTTTTGTCTTAAGCGGATTACCTACTCCTCTACTGTTGGGGCTACCCTGGCTCACTAAACATAACCCCACCATTGATTGGCAAGCAAGGCAAATAAATGGTTGGAGTGAGTTTTGCAGAGAGAATTGCCTCACGGCAAATCTCGCAGAGGTTTCTACCAAGACTGTACCTTCTTTTCTCTCTGAATTTTCTGATGTGTAGAGATGAGCGAACACCTGGATCTTCCGGTTCGAGAAGTTCGGACGAACTTCCCGAAAATGTTCGGGTTCGGGATCCGAACTCGACCCGAACTTTATCCCGAACCTGAACCCCATTGAAGTCAATGGGGACCCGAACTTTTAGGCACTAAAAAGGCTGTAAAATAGTCCAGGAAGGGGCTAGAGGGTGTAGGTAAATCCCCTGCAAACAATTGCGGATAGGGAAATGAATTAAAATAAAATAAATAAAATTTAACTAATATCAATTGGAGAGAGGTCCCACTGCAAGGAATCATGCGGCATATCACTAAACACTGGAGAAGGCCACTTTCAGTTATTTCGGCCCAGCACTCAGACAGAGGAGAGAGGTCCAACAGCAAGGAATCATGCGTCATATCAACCACCACCAGAGAAGGCCACTCTCAGTTATTTCGGCCCAGCACCCAGACAGAGGAGAGAGGTCCCACAGCAAGGAATCATGCGTCATATCAACCACCACCGGAGAAAGCCACTCTCAGTTATTTCGGCCCAGCATCCAGACAGAGGAGAGAGGTCCCACAGCAAGGAATAAGGCGTCATATCACCCACCATTGGAGAAGGCCACTCTCAGTTAATTTGGCCCAGCACCCAGACAGAGGAGAGAGGTCCCACAGCCAGGAATAAGGCCTCATATCAACCACCACCGGAGAAGGCCACTCTCAGTTATTCCGGCCCAGCACCCAGACAGAGGAAAGAGGTCCCACAGCAAGGAATCATGCGTCATATCAACCACCACCGGAGAAGGCCACTCTCAGTTATTTCGGCCCAGCACCCAGACAGAGAGAGAGGTCCCACAGCAAGGGAATCATGCGTCATATCAACCACCACCGGAGAAGGCCACTCTCAGTTATTTCGCCCAGCACCCAGACAGAGGAGAGAGGTCCCATAGCAAGGAATCATGCGTCATATCAGCCACCACCGGAGAAGGCCACTCTCAGTTATTTCGGCCCCAGCACCCAGACAGAGGAGAGGTCCCACAGCAAGAGAATCATGCGTCATATCAACCACCACCGGAGAAGGCCACTCTCAGTTATTTCGGCCCCACCACCCAGACAGAGGAGAGGTTCATTCAACTTTGGGTTGCACCGCAAGATCATGGTAAAGTTAAAAAAATGAGGATTCAATAAAGAAGTGCCCCAGAGTACAAGAATACATGGTTGAGGGGCAGGCAGTTATAAATGTCTATTCTGCACAAGGGAGGCACAGGTCCTGTGGGATCCATGCCTGGTTCATTTTTATGAACATCAGCTTGTCCACGTTGGCTGTGGACAGGCGGCTGCGTTTGTCAGTAATGACGCCCCCTGCCGTGCTGAATACACGTTCAGACAAAACGCTGGCCGCCGGGCAGGCCAGCACCTCCAAGGCATAAAATGCTAACTCTGGCCACGTGGATAATTTGGAGACCCAGAAGTTGAATGGGGCCGAACCATCAGTCAATACGTGGAGGGGTGTGCAGACGTACTGTTCAGCCATGTTAGTGAAATGCTGCCTCCTGCTAACACGTTCCGTATCAGGTGGTGGTGCAGTTAGCTGTGGCGTAGAGGCAAAACTTTTCCACATTTCTGCCATGCTAACCCTGCCCTCAGAGGAGCTGGCCGTGACACAGCTGCGTTGGCGACCTCTTTCTCCCCTCTGCCTTCGCCTTGGGCTTCCACCTGTTCCCCTGTGACATTTGGGAATGCTCTCAGGAGCGCCTCTACCAGTGTGTGCTTGTACTCGCACATCTTCCTATCACGCTCCAGTGCAGGAAGTAAGGTGGGCACATTGTCTTTGTATCAGGGATCCAGCAGGGTGGCAACCCAGTAGTCCGCACACGTTTCAATGTGGGCAACTCTGCTGTAGTTGCGCAGGCACTGCAGCATGTAGTCGCTCATGTGTGCCAGGCTCCCCAGAGGTAAGGACAAGCTGTCCTCTGTGGGAGGCGTATCGTCATCGTCCTCAGTATCCCCCCAGCCACGCACCAGTGATGATCCCCACGCCACCCCGCTGTGAACCTGCTTCATCCTCATCCTCCTCCACCTCCTCCTCATCCTCCTTGTCCTCCAGTACTTGGCCCTGGCTGGCCACATTTGTACCTGGCCTCTGCTGTTGCAAAAAACCCTCTGAGCCACTTCTAATTGATTGGCCTGAAAGTGCTAAAAATGACCCCTCATCCTCCTCCTCCTCCTGGGCCACCTCCTCTTCCATCATCGCCCTAAGCGTTTTCTCAAGGAGACATAGAAGTGGTATCGTAACGCTGATAACGGTGTCATCGCCACTGGCCATGTTTGTGGAGTACTCGAAACAGCGCAACAGGGCACACAGGTCTCGCATGGAGGCCCAATAATTGGTGGTGAAGTGGTGCTGTTCTGCAGTGCGACTGACGCATGCGTGCTGCAGCTGAAACTCCACTATGGCCTGCTGCTGCTCGCACAGTCTCTCCAGCATGTGCAAGGTGGAGTTCCACCTGGTGGGCACGTCACATATGAGGCGGTGAGCGGGAAGGCCGAAGTTCCGCTGTAGAGCAGACAGGCGAGCAGCGGCAGAATGTGAACGCCGGAAGCGCGCACAGACGGCCCTCACTTTATGCAGCAGCTCTGACATGTCGGTGTAGTTGTGAATGAACTTCTGCACCACCAAATTCAGCAAATGCGTCAGGCAAGGGATGTGCCTCAAACCGGCTAGTCCCAGAGCTGCGACGAGATTTCGCCCATTATCGCACACCTCCAGGCCGGGATTCAGGCCCACCAGCAGCAACCACTCGACGGTCTGTTGTTCAATACCCCGCCACAACTCCTGGGTGGTGTGGGGCCTGTCCCCCAAACATATGAGTTTCAGAACGGCCTGCTGACATTTACCCCAGGCTGTGCTGAAGTTGGCGGTGAAGGTGTGTGGCTGACTGGATGAGCAGGTGGAAGAAGAGGAGGAGGAAGCCGAGTAGGAGGAGTAGGCTACAGGAGGCAAAGAATGATGCCCTGCGATCCTTGGCGGCGGAAAACGTGCACCAAAGAACTCTCTGCCTGGGGCCCAGCCGCCACTACATTTACCCAGTGTGCAGTTTGGGAGATATAGCGTCCCTGGCCGTGCTTACTGGTCCACATATCTGTGGTTAGGTGGACCTTGCCGCAGATGGCGTTGCACAGTGCACACTTGATTTTATCGGATATTTGGTTGTGCATGGAAGGCACGGCTCTCTTGGAGAAGTAGTGGCGGCTGGGAACAACATACTGTGGGACAGCCATGGACATTAGCTGTTTGAAGCTGTCTGTGTCCACCAGCCTGAATGACAGCATTTCAAAGGCCAGTAGTTTAGAAATGCTGGCATTCAGGCCCAAGGCTCGAGGGTGGGTAGGTGGAAATTCATGCTTTCTTTCCAAGGTTTGTAAGATGGAGAGCTGAACGCTGCCGTGTGACATGGTGGAGATGCTTGGTGACGCAGGTGGTGGTGTCGCAGGTGGTTTGGTGGGTGGCAACATTCCTCCCGAGGTGGAAGAAGAGGCCGAGGCAGCAGCAGAAGAGGGAGCAGGGGGAGCCTTGAGTGAGTTCCTTGTTTTTAAGGTGTTTACTCCACTGCAGTTCATGCTTTGCATGTAGATGCCTGGTCATGCAGGTTGTGCTAAGGTTCAGAACGTTAATGCCTCGCTTCAGGCTCTGATGGCACAGCATGCAAACCTCTCAGATCTTGTCGTTAGCAGATTGTTTAAGGAAGTGCCATGGCAGGAAACTCCTTGAAGCTGCCTTTGGGATGCTTGGTCCATGGTGGCGGTGGCCAGTAGCAAGCGAACCCTCTTGCGGTGGCTGTCTGCTTTTACCCCCTGCTCCCTCTTTTACTACGCTGTTGGCTCGGTCTCACCACTGCCTCTTCCTCTGAACTATGAAAGTCAGTGGCACCACCTTCATTCCATGTGGGGTCTAGGACCTCATCGTCCCCTGCATAGTCTTCCACACAGTCTTCCTCCCTGACCTCCTGTTCGGTATGCACACTGCAAAACGACGCAGCAGTTGGCACCTGTGTTTAGTCATCATCAGCAGAGTCGTGCGGACTCCGATGAGGTGGTATTCCCATGTCCCCATCATCAGGAAACATAAGTGGTTGTGCGTCAGTGCATTCTATGTTTTCCACCACTGGGGAAGAGCTAGGTGGATTCTCTTGAGAAACACTGCCAGCAGAGTCTTCAAACACATAAGAGACTGCTGCATAAATTGAGGCTCTGACAGTTTCCCTGATATGCATGGGGTGATGTGACAGACTGATGGGCTTGGTTTTCAGGCGCCACCTGTGCGCTTTCTGAAGAAGACTGGGTGGGAGATAATGTTGTGAACGTGCTGGATCCACTGTCGGCCACCAAATTGACTAGCGCCTGTACTTGCTCAGGCCTTACCATCCATAGAACGGCATTGGGCCCCACCAAATATCGCTGCAAATTCTGGCGGGTACTGGAACCTGATGTAGTTGGTTCACTAGGACGTGTGGCTGTGGCAGAATGGCCACGTCCTCTCCCAGCACCAGTGGGTCCGCTAACACCACCATGACCGCGTCCCTTACTAGATGTTTTCCTCATTGTTACCGTTCACCAAGCACCACAATAAGAAAAAAAATATTTGGCCCAATGTATTGGGGCCTTTTTTTACAGGCACCTAACACTATCTGCCTATTTATTTATGTACCGTATAACACTAATCCAGGCATAGCATTAACCACTGATTTAGGGGAATATCAATTGTAGGCCTAGTATTTAGGCCCTGGATGAAAGGTATCCTTTTATGGACAGATTTACACGTGGAGATACACAGTAGCGTGTGAAAAAATATGTAGGATTCTGCCTTCAGCAATTGTATTTTAACACTTTGTGTAATATACCCTTTAACGGACAGAAATACACTATGAGATGCACAATAGTGCGTGCAGATTTACAGCATTATGCTTTCAGCAATTGTAAAGTAACACTTTTTGTAATATACCCTTTTACGGAAAGAAAATACTTGGAGATGCACGCTGATTGTAATTTATCCTATTGCGTACAGATTAACAATTGGCCTGCAACAGCTGGAACACCAGATTCAGGGTATTGCTATTTTGGCAAGTGGATTTCACTCCAGAACTATATCTATCCTTTGACAGACACTATTAAACTTGTTCAGTCACAGCTGTAACACCAGATTCAGGGCATTGCTTTTTAGGCAATTCAATTTCACCCCAGAAAATGAAATATCCTGGAAACAGACCGAACTGGATGGACAAATGTCTTTTTTCGGTCTTATATACTATGTTACTATGTTACTATGTTACCAACACTATTAAACTTGTCCAGCCACAGGTGGAACACCAGATCTACTGTATTTCTATTTTTGCAACTTTATTTCACCCCAGAACAAAATCTATCCTTTGACGGACACTAGGGAAATTGTCCAGTCACAGCTGGAACACCAGATTCAGGGTATTGCTATTTTGGCAATTAAATTTCACAAACATAACCATAGCAAAAGCAGGTGCACTCTGCGGCAATACTAAACCCTCACACTGATAAAATTGAGGGGTTAGTTCGACATATCCTACTAGGAGGACATGTCTTAAGCTCGGACACCACGGCAAGGTCCCTCAAGTAGCCCGAGGCCCTACCACTCAACCTACCTGAGCCGTATGGGCGATACCAGGAGCCGTTGGGCATTACAGGCTCTGGGCCATATCAGCCGGTCCTGGGTGGGGCTCACTGGCACCTCCCACCTCCCATTGCAAGCATGGTTACATGCTGGAGGTCACTGGTGAGCTGTCTGTGAGTCAGGCCTTACGCTCCCGTAGTGCCCAGCGGCTCCTGGTATCGCCCATACGGCTCAGGTAGGTTGAGTGGTAGGGCCTCGGGCTACTTGAGGGACCTTGCCGTGGTGTCCTAGCTTAAGACATGTCCTCCTAGTAGGATATGTCAAACTAACCCCTCAATTTTATCAGTGTGAGGGTTTAGTATTGCCGCAGAGTGCACCTGCTTTTGCTATGGGTATGTTTTTGATTGTTCTCCACATCCACATTATCGCTATCGTATGTAGGATGGTTATTGTGGTACTTGTAGTCCGTTGCTGGCATCTTCCTTTGTATGCATTTTTTGCTGTTGATTGTCCCTAGCAACGGACTACAAGTGCAGGATGTGCTCCCCTAGATACATGCACAACTGCATATGGGTTGAGCATATCCTGCTTGTTAAACACCACACCACGTTTTCTAATGAATTAAATTTCACCCCAGAAAAAAATATACCCTTTTACGGACAGATTTAAACTACGCCTGCAACAGCTGGAACAACAGATTTACTGTATTTCTATCTTTGCAACAGAATTTTACCGCAGAAAATAATAAATCCTTTGACGGACACTATTAAACTTGGCCAGCCACAGTTGGAACACCAGATTTACTGTATTTCTATTTTTGCAACTATATTTCACCCCAGAAAATAATATATCCTTTGACGGACAGTAGGGAAATTGTCCAGTCACAGCTGGAACACCAGATTCAGGGTATTGCTATTTTGGCAATTAAATTTTACCCCAGAAAAAAATATACCCTTTTACGGACAAATTTAAACTAGACCTGCAACAGCTGGAACACCAGATTCAGGGTATTGCTATTTTGGCAATTCAATTTCACTCCATAAAAAAATATACCCTTTTTCGGACAGATTTAAACTAGGCCTGCAACAGCTGGAACACCAGATTTACTGTAATTCTATTTTTGCAACTGTATTTCACCCCAGAAAATAATATATCCTATGACGGACACTAGGGAAATTGTCCAGTCACAGCTGGAACACCAGATTCAGGGTATTGCTATTTTAGCAATTAACTTTCAACCCAGAACAAAATCTATCCTTTGATGGATACTATTAAACTTGTCCAGTCACAGCTGGAACACCAGATTTACTGTATTTCTGTTTGGGCAACTGAATTTCACCACAGAAAATAATAAATCGTTTGACGGACACTATTAAACTTGTCCAGCCACTGCTGGGACACCAGATTTACGGAATTGCTATTTTGGCAATTGAATTTCACCACAGAAGAAAATCTATCCTTTGCCGGACACTATTAAACTTGTCCAGCCACTGCTGGGACACCAGATTTACGGAATTGCTATTTTGGCAATTGAATTTCACCACAGAAGAAAATCTATCCTTTGCCAGACAGTAGTATACTTGGCTAGCCACAGCTGGAACACCAGATTTAGGGGATTGCTATTTCGCAATTGAATTTAACCTCTTAATAAAATATAGAAATTTCTATCCTGAGTTTCTAGGGGTGGCAATAAGCATAGCAAAGCCCATGATGTAGGATATAGGGAAAAACAAACTAGTATTGATGGATTGATGGACTTTGTGGCAGCTTGTGCTGGTGCACCGCAAGACACAAAATGGCCGCTGATCACCCCAGAAAAAAGTGACAGAAAAACGCTTCTGTGCAGCCTAAAAACCAGTGAGCAATTAACTAGCAGAAGTTAAATGATTCACAGCTGTAGATCGATTACTTCATTAGGTGTTTTTGCTGACTTTTCCCTGCCTAATCTCGCCATCACAGCAGCTGCATCCTCTCCTTACACTAATCTGAGCGGATTGACGTGCGGTGCTACGTGACTCCAGCTTAAATAGAGGCTGGGTCACATGCTGCACTTGGCAAATCACAGCCATGCCATTAGCAGGCATGGCTGTGATGGCTTCTTAGGGCAAGAAGTAAAACGCTAGCTGATTGGCTGCTGTGCAGCCCTTCAGAAAGCGGGAAGAAATCGCCGAACAACAGACCCGAACCCAAACTTGTTTTTAAATGTTCAGGTCCGGATCCGTGTCCCGAACACCCCAAAATTCAGTACAAGCCCGAACTATCCAGTCCGGGTTCGCTCATCCCTAGTCTTAGGTTAAAGTTTAAACAGACATAGCAATTAATGAGAAGGAAACAGGAGTAGTGTGGACAATATCAGACTTTGGGAAAGCTGGGTGTAGCTGATAGCCTCAATGTAGACATACCTGGTAAGGAGAAAATTGGGTGATGTTCAGTAGGCATTGATGACAAAGTGGATTCCATATCCATAATATTACATTCTGGTATAATTCGTTATATTTAGAGATGAGCGAACACCTAGATGTTCGGGTTCGAGAGGTTCGGCCGAACTTCCGGAAAATGTCCGGGTTCGTGATCCGAACTCAACCCGAACTTCATCCCGAACCCGAACCCCATGGAAGTCAATGGGGACCCGAACTTTTGGGCACTAAAAAGCCTGTAAAAGACTCCCGGAAAGGGCTAGAGGGCTGCAAAAGGCAGCAAAATGTAGGTAAATCCCCTGCAAACAAATGTAGATGGGGAAATGAATTAAAATAAAATAAATAAAAATTAACCAATATCAATTGGAGAGAGGTCCCACAGCAAGGAATCATGCGTCATATCATCCACCACTGGAGAAGGCCACGCTCATTTATTTGGGACCAGCACCCAGACAGAGGATACAGGTCCCACAGCAAGGAATCATGCTTCATATCAACCACCACCGGAGAAGGCCACTCTCATGTATTTTGGACCATCACCCAGACAGAGGATACAGGTCCCACAGCAAGGAATAAGGCGTCATATCAACCACCAACGGAGAAGGCCACTCTCATGTATTTTGGACCAGCACCCAGACAGAGGATACAGGTCCCACAGCAAGGAATAAGGCGTCATATCAACCACCACCGGAGAAGGCCACTCTCATTGATTTTGGACCAGCACCCAGACAGAGGATACAGGTCCCACAGCAAGGAATCATGCCTCATATCAACCACCAACGGAGAAGGCCACTCTCATTTATTTCGGCCCAGCACCCAGACAGAGGATACAGGTCCCACAGCAAGGAATCATGCGTCATATCG
>CM065590.1:585045681-585103924 GCA_033119425.1 Bufotes viridis
CATCCTCATCCTCCTTCACCTCCTCCTCATCCTCCTCGTCCTCCAGTAGTGGGCCCTGGCTGGCCACATTTGTACCTGGCCTCTGCTTTTGCAAAAGAAATTCCTTCTCAGCCACTTCTAAGAGACTGGCCTGAAAGTGCTAAAAATGACCCCTCTTTCTCCTCCTCCTTCTCCTCCTGGGCTACCTCCTCTTCCATCATCGCCCTAAGTGTTTTCTCAAGGAGACATAGAAGTGGTATTATAACGCTGATAATGGCGTCATCGCCACAGGCCATGTTGGTGGAGTACTCCAAACAGCGCAACAGGTCACACAGGTCTTGCATGGGGGCCCAGTCATTGGTGGTGAAGTGGTGCTGTTCCGCAGTGCGACTGACCTGTGCGTGCTGCAGCTGAAACTCCACTATGGCCTGCTGCTGCTCGCACAGTATTCCCTGCATGTGCAAGGTGGAGTTCCACCTGGTGGGCATGTCACATATGAGGCGGTGAGCGGGAAGGCCGAAGTTACGCTGTAGGGCAGACAGGCGAGCAGCGGCAGGATGTGAACGCCGGTAGCGTGCACAGAGGGCCCGCACTTTATGCAGCATCTCTGACATGTCGGGGTAGTTGTGAATGAACTCCTGCACCACCAAATTAAGCACATGCGCCAGGCAAGGGATGTGCGTCAAACCGGCTAGTCCCAGAGCTGCGACGAGATTTCGCCCATTATTGCACACCACCAGGCCGGGATTCAGGCGCACCAGCAGCAACCACTCGACGGTCTGTTGTTCAATACCCCGCCACAACTCCTGGGCGGTGTGGGGCCTGTCCCCCAAACATATGATTTTCAGAACGGCCTGCTGACGTTTACCCTGGGCTGTGCTGAAGTTGGTGGTGAAGGTGTGTGGCTGACTGGATGAGCAGTTGGAAGAAGAGGAGGAGCAAGCCGAGTAGGAGGAGGAGGCTACAGGAGGCAAAGAATGATGCCCTGCGATCCTTGGCGGCGGAAAACGTGCACAAATGAACTCTCTGCCTGGGGCACATCTGCCACTACGTTTACCCAGTGTGCAGTTTGGGAGATATAGCGTCCCTGGGTGTGCTTACAGGTCCACATATCTGTGGTTAGGTGCAGATGGCGTTGCGCAGTGCACACTTGATTTTATCGGATATTTGGTTGTGCATGGAAGGCACGGCTCTCTTGGAGAAGTAGTGGCGGCTGTGAACAACATACTGTGGGACAGCCATCGCCATCAGCTGTTTGAAGCTGTATGTGTCCACCAGCCTGAATGACAGCATTTCAAAGGCCAGTAGTTTAGAAATGCTGGCATTCAGGCCCAGGGCTCGAGGGTGGATAGGTGGAAATTCATGCTTTCTTTCCAAGGTTTGTAAGATGGAGAGCTGAACGCTGCCGTGTGACATGGTGGAGATGCTTGGTGACGCAGGTGGTGTTGTCGGTGGCACATCCTCTGTTTGGTGGGCGGCAACATTCCTCCCGAGGCGGAAGAAGAGGCCGAGGCAGCAGCAGAAGAGGGAGCAGGGGGAGCCTTGAGTGAGTTCCTTGTTTTTAAGGTGTTTACTCCACTGCAGTTCATGCTTTGCATGCTTTGTGCTTTGTGCTAAGGTTCAGAACGTTAATTCCTCGCTTCAGGCTCTGATGGCACAGCGTGCACACCACTCAGATCTTGTCGTTAGCACATTGTTTAAGGGAGTGCCATGGCAGGAAACTCCTTGAAGCTGGCTTTGGGATTCAAGCGAACCCTCTTGCGGTGGCTGTCTGCTTTTGCCCCCTGCTCCCTCTTTTACTACGCTGTTGGCTCGGTCTCACCACTGCCTCTTCCTCTGAACTATGAAAGTCAGTGGCACCACCTTCATTCCATGTGGGGTTTAGGACCTTATCGTCCCCTACATAGTCTTCCACACAGTCTTCCTCCCTGACCTCCTGTTCGGTATGCACACTGCAAAATGACGCAGCAGTTGGCAACTGTGTTTTGTCATCATCAGCAGAGACGTGTGGACTCCAATGAGGTCGTATTCCCATGTCCCCATCATCAGGAAACATAAGTGGCTGTGCGTCAGTGCATTCTATATCTTCCACCACTGGGGAAGAGCTAGGTGGATTCCCTTGAGAAACGCTGCCAGCAGAGTCTTCAAACAGCATAAGAGACTGCTGCATAAATTGAGGCTCTGACAGTTTCCCTAATATGCATGGTGGTGATGTGACAGACTGATGGGTTTGGTTTTCAGGCGCCACCTGTACGCTTTCTGCAGAAGACTGGGTGGGAGATAATGTTGTGAACGTGCTGGATCCCCTGTCGGCCACCCAATTGACTAGTGCCTGAACTTGCTCAGGCCTTACCATCCATAGAACGGCATTGGGCCCCACCAAATATCGCTGTAAATTCTGGAGGGTACTGGAACCTGTTGAAGTTGGTTCACTAGGACGAGTGGCTGTGGCAGAATGGCCACGTCCTCTCCCAGCACCAGTGGATCCACTAACACCCCCACGACCGCGTCCGCATCCCTTACTAGATGTTTTCCTCATTGTTACCGTTCACCATGCACCACAATAAGAAAAAAAATATTTGGCCCAATGTATTGATTTAAAATTTAGGCCTTTTTTTACAGGCACCTAACACCATCTGCCTATTTATTTATGCACCGTATTACACTATTCCAGGCACAGCATTAACCACTGATTTAGGGGATTATCAATTATAGGCCTAGTATTTAGGCCCTGGATGAAAGGTATCCTTTTATGGACAGATTTACACTTGGAGATGCACAGTAGCGTGTGAAAAAATATGTAGGATTATGCCTTCAGCAATTGTATTTTAACACTTTGTGTAATATACCCTTTAACGGACAGAAATACAGTATGAGATGCACAATAGTGCGTGCAGATTTACAGCATTATGCTTTCAGCAATTATAATGTAACACTTTTTGTAATATACCCTTTTACGGAATGAAATATACTTGGAGATGCACGCTGATTGTAATTTATCCTATTACGTACAGATTAACAATTGGCCTGCAACAGCTGGAACACCAGATTCAGGGTATTGCTATATTGGCAAATTAATGTCACCCCAGAGCAAAATCTATCCTTTGAAGGATACTATTAAACTTGTCCAGTCATAGCTGGAACACCAGGTTTACTCTATTTGTATTTTGCAACTGTATTTCACCCCAGAAAATAATATATCCTTTGACGGACACTAGGGAAATTGTCCAGTCACAGCTAGAACACCAGATTCATGGTATTGCTATTTTGGCAAGTGGATTTCACCCCAGAACAATATCTATCCTTTGACAGACACTATTAAACTTGTTCAGTCACAGCTGTAACACCAGATTCAGGGCATTGCTTTTTAGGCAATTCAATTTCACCCCAGAAAATGATATATCCTGTGACGGACACTATTAAACTTGTCCAGCCACAGCTGGAACACCAGATTTACTGTATTTCTATTTTTGCAACTGTATTTCACCCCAGAACAAAATCTATCCATTGACGGACAGTAGGGAAATTGTCCAGTCACAGCTGGAACACCAGATTCAGGGTATTGCTATTTTGGCAATTAAATTTCACCCCAGAAAAAAATATACCCTTTTACGGACAGATTTAAACTTCGCCTGCAACAGCTGGAACAACAGATTTACTGTATTTCTATCTTTGCAACAGAATTTTACCGCAGAAAATAATAAATCCTTTGACGGACACTATTAAACTTGGCCAGCCACTGCTGGGACACCAGATTTACGGTATTGTTATTTTGGCAATTGAATTTCACCCCAGAAAAATATATATCCTGTGCCGGACACTATTAAACTTGTCCAGCCACAGTTGCAACATCAGATTTACTGTATTTCTATTTTTGCAACTGTATTTCACCCCAGAAAATAATATATCCTTTGACGGACAGTAGGGAAATTGTCCAGTCACAGCTGGAACGCCAGATTCAGGGTATTGCTATTTTGGCAATTCAATTTCACCCCAGAAAAAATATACCCTTCTACGGACAGATTTAAACTAGGCCTGCAACAGCTAGAACACCAGATTCAGGGTATTGCTATTTTGGCAACTGTATTTCACCCCAGAAAATAATATTTACTTTGACGGACACTAGGGAAATTGCCCAGTGACAGCTGGAACACCAGATTCAGGGTATTGCTATTTTGGCAATTCAATTTCACTACATAAAAAAATCTATCCTTTGACGGATACTATTAAACTTGTCCAGTCACAGCTGGAACACCAGATTTACTGTATTTCTGTTTTGGCAACTGAATTTCACCGCAGAAAATAATAAATCGTTTGATGGACACTATTAAACTTGTCCAGCCACTGCTGGGACACCAGATTTACGGAATTGCTATTTTGGCAATTGAATTTACCCCAGAAAAAAATATATCCTTTGCCGAACACTATTAAACTTTGCCAGCCACTGCTGGGACACCAGATTTACGGTATTGCTATTTTGGCAATTGAATTTCACCACAGAAGAAAATCTATCCTTTGCCAGACAGCAAACAGTATTACACTTGGCTAGCCACATCTGGAACACCAGATTTAGGGGGTTGCTATTTCGCAATTGTATTTAACCTCATAATAAAATATAGAAATTTCTATCCTGAGTTTCTAGGGGTGACAATTAGCACAGCCAAGCCCCTGATGTAGGATATAGGGAAAAAAATAGTATTGATGGATTGATGGACTTTGTGGCAGCTTGTGCTGGTGCACCACAAGACACAAAATGGCCGCTGATCACCCCAGAAAAAAGTGACAGAAAAACGCTTTTGTGCAGCCTAAAAACCAGTGAGCAATTAACTAGCAGAAGTTGAATGATTCACAGCTGTAGATCGATTACTTCATTAGGTGTTTTTGCTGACTTTTCCCTGCCTAATCTCGCCATCACAGCAGCTGCATCCTATCCCTACACTAATCTGAGCGGAGTGACGTGTGGTGCTACGTGACTCCAGCTTAAATAGAGGCTGGGTCACATGCTGCACTTGGCCAATCACAGCCATGCCATTAGTAGGCATGGCTGTGATGGCTTCTTAGGGCAAGAAGTAAAATGCTAGATGATTGGCTGCTGTGCAGCCCTTCAGAAAGCGGAAAGAAATCGCCGAACAATGGACCCGAACCCAAACTTTTTTTTAAATGTTTAGGTCCGGGTCCATGTCCCGAACACCCCAAAATTCGGTACGAACCCGAACTATCTAGTCCGGGTTCGCTCATCCCTAGTCTTAGGTTAAAGTTTAAACAGACATAGCAATTAATGAGAAGGAAACTGGTGTAGTGTGGACAATATCAGACTTTGGGAAAGCTGGGTGTAGCTGATAGCCTCAATGTAGACATACCTGGTAAGGAGAAAATTGGGTGATGTTCAGTAGGCATTGATGACAAAGTGGATTCCATATCCACAATATTACATTCTGGTATAATTCGGGATATGCACTTAAAGAGTTACACTTAAGAGATGTTGCATACTGAAATTACCAGATGTAATGTTTATAAGAAAATGGTGATAGATAGACTACAGTGGCTCACTCAGCACGTTACTATAGAAAGGTGCTCACCCCTGTCAACATCCAGACCGAAAAGTAATGCAATTGAAAAGAGGATGGGGGGCACTCATAGATGGGAGCGACAACTGGAAATCAATACATTTATTAAAACACCCGTAAAACCATACAAATAAAAACCTTGCAGTATGTAATATACGATGTGTACCCAAATGGGTAGATATATACAGTCCACCTGGAACGGATTGTCCGACCCAATAGAATGAATGGGAAGCGCTGCCGGCTCTTGATGTTAAATACGATTGGTAGCGTTCGGTCTCTAGAAAGTTGAACCTCACAGCGGGATAGTACATATAACAGAGAGTGCCTGTATTTTTCTACATTACCGTCCTCCTGTAGTAATGACTTAGAATTTCTTGCAGTCCGTAGCGGGGCTCTGCTCGGCGTCCCGTGCAAGCCGTTCGGTCTATCGCGGCGTCCCACGTGACCGGCTGTGGATCATGTGATCAATCATCACTGGAGTAGGCGGGTGCAGTGCAGGTCCTCTGCGATGTAACGAATGAATCCTTCCGCTGTAGGTAAAGCCAAGTTAGATGGATAGCTTCCAATATTCTTAAATATCTCTGGAGAATATCTTTGAACAAGATCTGCAAGGGCACGCCATACGCGTTTCGGGGTATACACCACTTCTTCAGTGGTAGTGCCTGCAGGTCAGTATTGATTTCCAGTTGTGGCTCCCATCTATGAGTGCCCCCATCCTTTTTTCAATGTTTATAAGCAGCCTGTACCTGATTAAGGGGGCCGTCGTCCCTGAAACGCATTGTACCATCTGCAAAATAAATTCCTGAAATCTGAACCAAACCACTGGATGTTTTTTTTACTCCGTGGGAGATTCTCCGTCTTTGTTGATGTATGCAGCCAATCTGCAGCCTGCCAGCCCCTGTGATGCCAAAGCCCTATAAAAAGCCCCAGCCATCTTGCTTTCTGCCATTTCAAAGTGAATTTAGTGAAAGGAGAGACGTGACAGGCACTAGGGACAGTGTTTAGGAAAGACTTTATTCGGCAAAAAAAATTCGATTGAGCAATTCAGGGAAAGATCATTTATAGTGTAGGGAAATGACAGAGAGGCATTATCCACACTATAGGGAGAGAGCAGGGACCAATAGGAGAGTGTAAAGCCTGGGTAATACGAGCAATTACTATTACACCTTGCTGCACTAATTAGGGATCCAAATTGGTGTTAGACTGCTGCTTTTAGGTCGTTTGTACTATATGATACATCAGTAATTCCAGTAATCCTTGCGTGTTATTGGGGCTAAAGTGCTGTGTGATACAACCAGTTTTGGGGTGTATTAAGTTGAAAAATAACTACTTCCATTCACCTTTGTGGTGGAATTCTGTGCGTCAATCAGTAGTTTAGGAGGTGGTGGGAATGGGCATCATGCTACAGTTCAAATTCTTTTACACTAAATTCTGTTCATCAATCTGTAGTCCATCCATCCGTGCTTCTGGGAAGAAAGTGTGGACTGATACAATATAGTCTGATATAATATAGTTACCCAAAAAGAAAAAAAAAATTATTATCGTATTTTTCGCCCTATAAGATGCACTCCCCCCCAAAAAGGGTGGGGAAAATGGCAGTGCGTCTTATGGGGCGAATCCTTCAATTTACACTGATACATCGCCGACAGCGATGCTGCACAGCGCGGCCGGCAGTGTATCAGCAGGGAGAGTGGAGGGGTGGGGCCCGGCATCTGGTGTAGGAATGGCAGCCGGGCCCGGTGCTGTTACTGTATTCTATTACACCGGGCCCCGCTCACTGTAGTATTAATAGGTAATGTGTAGGCATAGGAACTGTTTTAAACTATAGTAATCCTCTGCAGCGTACCATGTAGTACAGTACTTTCTTGAAACTCCTGTAGGCAGGCCGGGCGGGCGGCAACAGCGTAATGTCATTCACTACGTTATGCGCCTGCTCCGCCTGCTTCATTCATAAAGTGGGAGGAGCAGGCGCATCACGTTACGCTGCTGCCGCCCGCCCGGCCTGTCTACAGGAATTTCAAGTGAGAACCATATTACATAGTACACTGCAGAGGATTACTATAGTTTAAAACAACGCCCATGCCTACACGTTCCATATTAATACTACAGTGAGCAGGGCCCAGTGTAATAGAATACAGTGACTGCACTGGGCCCCGCTGCCATTACAACACCAGATGCTCACCCCTTGTATTGGGGGTAGTTCACTATTTGGGGGGATCTGTGGATGACACATTTATATGTGTCATCACATCCAGATAGCTCGGAGTAGTGTGTGTGTGTGTGTGTGGGGGGTGCCATATTTGTCATTGTGGACAATTTTCCTCAAGATGCTGGAGGACGACACATCCACTCAGTACGGCCATTTGCAGAATTGGTGGGCAGAAGGTGAAGCATGGCCAACACATGCAGCGTCACCATAAAGTGGCATGGGAAAATAATGTATATATACATATATATAATAATGTAGTTGCACAGCCTGACGCAGCAACCTCTGCATCATCCAGTTTCCCACACCCTTTTCCTGAAGTCAAGGCTCCACCACCTTAGCGAAAGGGGGCTGGGATTCCTTCCTATCATCTACTGGCCCTGATGCTCCTGCTCCTCCTCCTACTCCTCACCCCATCATTTGGTTAGCAATCGATCACAGAGGCAATATCAAAAAGACAACAGTATGCATACACTTATCCAATTGCACAGAAGCTGAACGTGCTCCTGTCCAAGTTGTAGTCCCTTCCTTTCTATGTGGTGGACTTTACTTTCAGAGAACTGATGGCTTGTGCAGAGCCAAGTTGAAGAGTCCCAAGCTGTCATTATTTTGCGAAAAAGGCAGTACCTGCCCTGCACACGTATGTTGAACAGAAGGTGGGACACTCCTTGAGCCTGTCGGTGTCTGCGAAAGTTCATGGCAGTGCCAACGTGAGAAGCTGTAACAATGGTCAAGGACAATGTATGTCCTTTACATCCCACTGGTAAATGTGGTTCCACACCAGCAACTTGGCCAGGTGACGGAACTTTTGCCTCAATGTTTTTAACCTATGGGTCCGGCGCCTGCTCATCCTCCACTGTGTCCTCATCCTCCACTCCAGGGACAATTTGGAGTGCTCCTCCAGCATACCACATGTGCAGGGCACCACAGTGTCACGCTGTTCTGCACCTAGTGTGCCTAGGCGAACAGTGTCACACAGGGTAGGAACTGCTCTGCGTCCTCCATCAAGAAATTGAAACCTGTATCCACGCTAACGGATAATCAGAACCATAATCACTGACAACATGAAGATATGGTGTTGACGTAGAATCAAGGAGGGCTGAGACATGCTCCCTGCATGGCGCAAATGTTTAATCTGGTTGTGGTTTTTGAAGTCTTCCACCGATCTGCGGGAAATCTTGAAAATGGCCAGGAAATTGTGAATGCTCATCAGCCACTCTTACACTGCAAAGCACACCCATTCTTAAGCTGCAAAGGCAGAATGTTCCCCAACATTGGCTGATATGCAATGTTTCCACCTGTTGGAATTCAACTCTCCAAATGTTGGCCTGACTATATGAACAGAGAAAGAATAAAGAATTTCATGATGATACAGGCAGACAGGAGTACTCCTCTGTGTAACTTCAATGTTAGCCAGTGGCAGCTCATGCATCATGAAAATTCTTACCGGTATACAGCACACCTATAGTTAAGTTCCGTGTGGGTGCACGCTCTCCCGGGATGGTGGATAACTCCCAAAAATAGATAGATCCAAATAAGAAAGAGATGGAGACAGCACTTCCAACCTTGGTGGTTTATTCCGGATGCTTAACGTTTCGGCTTAACAGCAGCCTTTCTCAAGCATACATATAGCCTAAGTGAGTGTACATATTTATACTGTGAGGTGTGTTACACCTTGGTGACCACTTCCTGTGAGGCCCCTCCCCCAAGAAGGGGGGAGCGGTGTACAAAAACGTTATAGTGACTAACAATGACATCATATGTTCAGTAAATACAGATAAGTACCTTACAAGATGTGTCCTGTATCCCCTGAAAAAGGAAAGCATTCCGTAGTGTACGCATCTGGTTTGGAACGCATGTGCGTTCCACCTGTGTACTTCCGCCTATTGAGGCGCCTAACTTCGCCACATGTATGTGGAACGCAGTATGCGGTCCACTGTCGGCTTCCGGTGCGTCACTTCCGGCGTGTGGAACGCAATGCGGTCCACCGCTGGTTGTACTAAGTGACATTTCCGGTTCAGCCTGCGCTATACAGCGGCGCTTCACTGGGTCATATGTCGGACTGGCATATACTTTGGCGATAAGTGGATGCGATTCTAATAGAAGGGGAAAAGGACATAATCAATTATGTTATATAACTAAAAGGAGGCTATGTATGATTGACTAACAAAGTCTATCAACACCTGCAGTGTAGGAAAATTGTTACATTATAACGCCTCCCCTGTAGATAGGTTATAACACATTGTACATTCTGTTACAAAACCAAAACATATAATTTCTTACCCAACCCATATACCCTGAAAGGAAGGGGGTGTTTAAGGATTGGGAAAAAGAGTCCGTGTGGTCCCTGAGTGTAACCTAGAAATAAAAAACATAAAAACAAGTTATTGCACAGAGAATGGTACTTGATAGTATTTCAATATGGGCCAGACCTATAAGAAAGGGGTTAAGGCATAATCAATATTCAGTGCCTTCGGAGCCAATGTATCTAATTCATGGATCCATTGTAGTTCACGGCGTTTCAAAAGGCGTTCCCTATCTCCTCCTCTCCTTGGTTTGGGTATATGGTCAATAATTCTGAATTTCATTTGGCTGATGTTATGTTTAAACTCAACGAAGTGTTTAGGTACAGGCTGTTCGATGTTCATTTTTCGGATCCTGGACTTGTGTGCATTCAGCCTTTCCACATAAAGGAGACCACATGGACATTGCAGAGTATAGACCACGAAGGTAGATTGACACGTGAGAAAGTGTTTAATCTCATATTGTTTGCCCGTGCATGGGTGAGAAAAGTTGGTTCCCTTGAGCATAGCGTTGCAATTACTGCAATTAAGGCAAGGGTAACATCCCATCTTACGGGGTGCCAAATAAGTCTGCATAGGTTTTTTGGTGTCCAGGCCTATATCTCACCTAATGAGGTGGTCCCTTAAGTTCTTTTGTCTCTTGTACGCCATCATGGGTGGTTCCTTAAAGATTTCTGCCTTGGGGTGTCCTCTCTGTATGATATCCCAGTTACTCCGGATGATATTTCCTATCTCTTTGCTGAAATTGTTGAACGTGTTGACAAAAGGAATTCTGGTGGTGGCCTTAGTGGGTTTTTTCTTTAGTAGGTCACCTCTTGGTATCTTTCTAATCTTATCCGATTGTTCATGTAGTATAGAGGTTGGGTAGCCTCTTTTAGAGAATTTCGCCTCCATTTCCCTTGTCCTTTGCTCACATAGGCTCTCTCCCTCGACTATCCTCCTCACTCTCAACAACTGTGATCTGGGAAGTGTTTCAATCATTCTCCTAGGATGAAAACTGTCAAATTTCAATAGGTTATTCCTATCCGTGGATTTAACGAATAGATCCGTGCTCAAAGTGTTCTCGTTGGTCTTCATGACCAATACATCCAAAAATTGTAATTCTGTTTTGGAATGAACCATAGTGAATTGTAAATCCGAGTTGGCACTATTTAGTATTCCCAGGAAGTCATGTAATGATGTCTCATTGCCCTCCCAAGTGGTAAACACATCGTCCATGTATCTAAACCAACAGCCTGTATACATAAAAAGGCTGTTTGGATAGATATATTTTTCTTCAAAATCGTTGATGTATATATTTGCATACGTCGGTGCGACATTCGAACCCATCGCGGTTCCCCGTCGCTGCATATAATATTTGTCACCACATAAAAAGTAATTTTTGGTGAGAACGATTTCTAGAAGTTGTAGTAGAAAGTTGATGAGGTTCAGTAGGCATTGATGACGAAGTGGATTCCATATCCATAATATTACATTCTGGTATAATTCGGTATATGCACTTAAAGAGTTGCACTTAAGAGATGTTGCATGCTGAAATTACCAGATGTAATGTTTATAAGCAGCCTGTACCTGATTAAGGGGCCGTCGTCCCTGAAACGCATTGTACCATCTGCAAAATAAATTCCTGAAATCTGAACCAAACAACTGGATGTTTTTTTTACTCCGTGGGAGATTCTCCGTCTTTGTTGATGTATTCAGCCAATCTGCAGCCTGCCAGCCCTGTGATACCAAAGCCCTATAAAACGCCTCAGCCATTTTAAAGTGAATTTAGTGCAAGGAGAGACGTGACAGGCACTAGGGACAGTGTTTAGGAAAGACTTTATTCGGCAAAAAAAAATTGATCAGCTCAGGGAAAGATCATTTATAGTGTAGGGAAATGACAGGGAGGCATTATCCACACTATAGGGAGAGAGCAGGGACCAATAGGAGAGTGTAAAGCCTGGGTAATACGAGCAATTACTATTACACCTTGCTGCACTAATTAGGGATCCAAATTGGTGTTATACTGCTGCTTTTAGGTCGTTTGTACTATATGATACATTAATAATTCCAGTAATCCTTGCGTGTTATTGGGGCTAAAGTGCTGTGTGATACAACCAGTTTTGGGGTGTTTTAAGTTGAAAAATAACTACTTCCATTCACCTTTGTGGTGGAATTCTGTGCGTCAATCTGTAGCTAAGGAGGTGGTGGGAATGGGTAGCGTGCTACAGTTACATAGAAACATAGAAACATAGAATGTGTCGGCAGATGAGAACCATTTGGCCCATCTAGTCTGCCCAATTCTTTTACACTAAGTTCTGTGCATCAGTCTGTAGTCCATCCATCCGTGCTTCTGGGAAGAAAGTGTGGACTGATACAATATAGTCTGATATAATATAGTTACCCAAAAAGAAAAAAAAATTATTATCGTATTTTTCGCCCTATAAGATGCACTCCCCCCAAAAAAAGGGTGGGGAAAATGGCAGTGCATCTTATGGGGCGAATCCTTCAATTTACACTGATACATCGCCGACAGCGATGCTGCACAGCGGCCGGCAGTGTATCAGCAGGGAGAGTGGAGGGGTGGGGGCCGGCATCTGGAGTAGGAATGGCAGCCGGGCCCGGTGCTGTTACTGTATTCTGTTACACCGGGTCCCGCTCACTGTAGTATTAATAGATAATGTGTAAGCATGCGCATTGTTTTAAACTATAGTAATCCTCTGCAGTGTACCATGTAGTACAGTACTTTCTTGAAACTCCTGTAGACAGGCCGGGCGGGCGGCGACAGCGTAATGTCATTCACTACGTTAGGCGCCTGCTCCGCCTGCTTTATTCATAAAGTGGGAGGAGCAGGCGCATCACGTTACGCTGCTGCCGCCCGCCCGGCCTGTCTACAGGAATTTCAAGTGAGAACCATACTACATAGTACGCTGCAGAGGATTACTATAGTTTAAAACAACGCCCATGCCTACATGTTCCATATTAATACTACAGTGAGCGTGGCCCAGTGTAATAGAATACAGTGACTGCACTGGGCCCCGCTGCCATTACAACACCAGATGCCAGCCCCCACCCCTTGTATTGGGGGTAATTCACTATTTGGGGGATCTGTGGATGACACATATATATGTGTCATTACAGCCAGATAGCTCGGAGTAGTGTGTGTGTGGGGTGGGGGTGCCATATTCGTCAGTGTGGACAATTTTCCTCAAGATGCTGGAGGACGACACATCCACTCAGTACGGCCATTTGCAGAATTGCACAGCCTGATGCAGCAACCTCTGCATCATCCAGTTTCCCACACCCTTTTCCTGAAGTCAAGGCTCCACCACCATAGCGAAAGGGGGCTGGGATTCCTTCCCATCATCTACTGGTCCTGATGCTCCTGCTCCTCCTCCTACTCCTCACCCCATCATTTGGTTAGCAATCGATCACAGAGGCAATATCAAAAAGACAACAGTACGCATACACTTATCCAATTGCACAGAAGCTGAACGTGCTCCTGTCCAAGTTGTAGTCCCTTCCTTTCCATGTGGTGGACTTTACTTTCAGAGAACTGATGGCTTGTGCAGAGCCAAGTTGAAGAGTCCCAAGCTGTCATTACTTTGCGAAAAAGGCAGTACCTGCCCTGCACATGTATGTTGAACCGAAGGTGGGACACTTCTTGAGCCTGTCGGTGTCTGCGAAAGTTCATGGCAGTGCCAACGTGAGAAGCTGTAACAATGGTCAAGGACAATGTATGTCCTTTACATCCCACTGGTAAATGTGGTTCCACACCAGCAACTTGGCCAGGTGACGGCACTTTTGCCTCAATGTTTTTAACCTATGGGTTCAGCGCCTGCTCATCCTCCACTGTGTCCTCAGCCTCCGCTCCAGGGACAATTTGGAGTGCTCCTCCAGCATACCATATGTGCAGGGCACCACAGTGTCACGCTGTTCTGCACCTAGTGTGCCTGGGCGAGCAGTGTCACACAGGGTAGGAACTGCTTTGCGTCCTCCATCAAGAAATCGAAGCCTGTATCCACGCTAACGGATAATCGGAACCATAATCACTGACAACATGAAGATATGGTGTTGACGCAGCATCAAGGAGGGCCGAGACATGCTCCCTGCATGGCGCAAATGTTTAATCTGGTTGTGGTTTCTGAAGTCTTCCACCGATCTGCAGGACATCTTGAAAATGGCCAGGAAATTGTGAATGCTCATCAGCCACTCTTATACTGCAAAGCACACCCACTCTTGAGCTGCAAATGCAGAATGTTCCCCAGCATTGGCTGATAGGCAATGTTTCCACCTGTTGAAATTCCACTCTTCAAATGTTGGACTGCCTATATGAACAGAGAAAGGTCATAAAGAATTTCATGATGATACAGGCAGACAGGAGTACTCCTCTGTGTAACTTCAATGTTAGCCAGTGGCAGCTCATGCATCATGACACCTGCCGTTTGCTCAAGCAAGGATTAAACCAGGCCCCCCACACAGGACAGAAGGCTTTTTCTCCTAAACCCTTTTCAATGACCATTGGGCTATTTTTCCACTGCCTCATTTGCTAAAAGTTATTCCTTTAGAGCAGTGGTTCTGAACTCCAATCCTCTCCAGTTCTCACCTACCAGTCAGGATTTGAGAATATTTCGCACCAATTATATCAACTGCTCAGGTCCTTAGAGAAGGCCGCATTATTTGTCAGTAACCAGGACTATGGGATGAACAACGTCATTCCACTGCTTCATGTCGTGGAACAGATGCTGCTACATCTGGCTGACCAGGGGACAGAAGACGTGATGCTACATCTCATGGCCACATGAGCCCTGTGGGGGCTGAACTGGAGGAGGAGGACATTCACGCACAAGCAATGTATACAGAAATAGGTGGTTTTTCTGCACAGTTGACACGAGAGAAGGAGCATGAGTAGCTAAAGGCCAATGAGAAAGACCAGGCAGATGACCCAGACACACTTTGGCAGTATTCAGTGGAGGTGGAGGCAGGAAGTCCCTCCGAGTCACTTGTGCAAATGGCCCAATGCATGCTCAGTTGCCTGCATAGTGAAAGCCGAATTGTCACCATTCAGCAAAAGGATGACTACCGGCTCTCCACCATGTTAGATCATCACTACCGGTCCAAAATGGGGGCTTTTTTTCCACCCGGTAAGAGGGAGAACAAACTGAAGTTCTATGTATTCTATGTAGTCAGTTGGCTGCTGCATATGTGTGTCATCGTCCATCCTCACAAAGGTCTGACCTGGGGGCCCTCTGCGCTCACGTTCCACTGTCATGGCTGCTGGGGGTGGGTGTGGGCTTTAGGAGCAATACCAGCTCCATCAGCAGCAACTTAAGTCTAGAGTGTCTGATAAGCAGTTTTCTTCACTCGCCTAGTAAAGAAACTACTCAACAACAGCAGCAGCTAGACATGGAGCAGAACCTGAACCAGCAGAGGTGGTGGCATACTTGGACTGCACCCTGCCACCCCACATTGAAGATTCCCTTGACTATTGGGCAGCCAAACTTAATTTGTGAATAGAATAGGGGGGCAACACTCATCACCTGGTAACACATTTATTAAAAGATCAAAAAATAAGAACGTCAAAATAAAACAATTAAAAGAACAATGGTGTTCAAGACAATGCAAATGCCACTGCAAAATATCACTGTAGTGTCAGTTTGGTGGTGACACCCCTATATTAGCGCTGTTACTACAACGGTTACTGTCCACACTGCAATTGTAGATATTAATGCTTGTGATGATACAATAGTGTCCATGAAATCATGCTCCAAACTTTGGTGATGGACGTGATATCTCAAAAGTACTTTCTGCAATATGCCAGTGGATAGTAGTGCTATTGATTATTCGCTATTGTCCACAAACAATGTACTGTACGTGTTACACAATCAGTTCAGCACATGTGCATCTTTACTGCGTACATAAATGTGGTACATCACCCGGTTTTAGCATCTCATTTATGATCGCTTCAATATATGGGGGTGCTTGTTGTAGGTTACTTGCGTTCTCTCCTTTCTTTTAGCTGCCCCAGGACGCACATATGTTACACAGATTTCTTACCTCCCTGTTCAAGTAGCGCAGCCGGCTGGTCTCTCCCTTCCACCTGCGGTGTCCCGCGTGGTGTTCGGGCCGTAGCGCGGCGTCCCACGTGACCCGGGGAGGACGGCGTGCGGGGAAACTGGAGGTTCTACTGCTGGGTCCTAGTGCTAGACCGGTTGCGTCCTTGCTTTGAAGCTGTGTGATCGATGGAAAAAAGTCTGTTATATTGACTTATTCTGTTATCTTTTGTAGAACATAGCTGTGTATTAACCCAAACGCGTTTCGGGGGTCAGCCCCCTTCTTCAGTGGATAATCACAGCTGTTTCAGAGTCCCATATTTATAGGGTGTCAGATTGGTTCTCCAGATATCATGAAATCCTGAACTGGACCTTTTTGTTGGATGATCTTATAACCAACCATGCAGATATTTGACAATAACATGAGCTTACATAAATGAATTATATTGATCTATCTATGCTCTCAATTATATACAGAGTACATTATACATATATAAGAACTATATATTTATAAAACGTATAAAATAATAAGAATATAAAGATTGTATATTGTGCAAATTCGCGATATTTGTATTCATGCACACTTTTAAAAGCTTACAATTACCATCCTCCTTATGGGAACTTGAGAGTCAGGCACGAAGGCGGAATGATGGATTCCACAGATGGAGAATTGAGAGGGAGGGAGTCTGGGGGGAGGGGAGAACGGAGTGTCGATAAGCGACCTGACTCCGAATTCCCATCACCCCAAACCACCCCCCTCATAGGAACCCAAAGATCTCTAATTCCGCATTCAGCCCCCTCGGCAAAATTGTATCAAATTCATAAATGCGTCTTGATTCTTGCCTAGACATGGCTGAAATGTGGTTGCCCCCCCTCCATGGCCTCTTAACTCTTTCGATCGCCGTGAATTTTAAACTGGATGGATCACATTTGTGTGCTACTTTAAAGTGCTTTGATAGTGAATGTGCTTCATAGCCTTTTTTGATATTGGCTATATGCTCAGAAATTCTTTTCTTGAGAGGTCTTTTGGTTCGCCCAATATATAGTTTTTGGCATGCACACTCCACTATGTATATAACATCGGTGGAGTTGCAGGTCAAGCAATCCTTAATAGTGATTTTAAAAGAATTAGTTTTGATTGCACTATAGTCTGTGGAAAATTCGTGATCTTACAGTTAGCACAGCGCCCACATCTGAAGAAGCCATTGGGGGAAAGCCAACCACCTGTTTTATTTATTTTCCTTGTGACAGTCGGTGCCACTTTACCACCTAGATTGGGAGCTTTTTTATATGTTATTTTAGGTGTCTCAGTTAGGAGTGTCCCTATCCACTTGTCCCTCAACAAATGACTCCAATGTTTACGTATTATACGCTCTACCTTTCGGTGTTGTGAATTGAACGGTAGGATAATACGGGGAATTCCGTCTCCTATATCTTCTTTTTGTGCATCCCGGAAGAAGTCCTTCCTTTCCATTTTCCTTACTTTCTCTAAGGAGTCATTTATTAGGTCCAGTGGGTAGTCCTTTTCTAAGAATTGTAGTTTTAACTTATCTGCTTCGACTTCAAAAGTCTCCTCCCTTGTGCAATTTCTTTTCAACCTCCTAAACTGACTAGTTGGCACATTTGTCAGCCATCTGGGGAGATGGCAACTGTCATATTTGATATAACTGTTTTTAGTGACTGGTTTGAAATGCGTGTTGCAAATTAATTGATTGCCATTTACCCTAATGTCCAAATCAAGAAATTCCACGCCTTCTTTGCTCACTGTTGGTGTAAATACTAGATTCCTATCGTTATTTTTGATCCCTGTCAAGAATGTGTTTAAACTCTCATCTGTACCCTGCCAAATAAAAATGATATCGTCAATGAACCGGCGCCATAGCACCAGATCCGCCCCCAGTATGGGCGATATGATGTCAGATTCCCATTGCGCCAAGAACAAGTTGGCGTAACTGGGGGCGAATCTGGTGCCCATGGCGATCCCGTTTCTCTGCAGGAAAAATTCTTGTTCAAATGAGAAATAGTTGTGTGATAGTATAAATAAAGCCCCTTCAAGAATATACTCTAATTGTTCACTTGGAATCTCATTTGTCTTCTTCAGTTGTTCACGTACAGCCTCAATACCTTTATGATGTTCAATAACTGTGTATAATGATCCCACATCTAATGTTCCCAGGGTCCATCCCTCCTTCCATTCAACTTGTTCAAGTTTCCTGAGTATATCTGTGGTATCCCGTATATATGATGGCATTTTCTTCACAAAGGGCTGTAGCCACCTATCAATAAATTGCGAGAGGTTACAGGAGATAGAATTAATCCCCGACACTATGGGGCGTCCCGGGGGGGACTGTTGATTTTTATGGACCTTTGGGACTGTATAGAACACTGGGATTCTTTTTTCTGTGTCAAGGATATACTTTGCCTCCCTGTCCAATATATAGCCTGCCCGAACTCCTCTCTCACAGAAAGTCTTCAATTTCGAATAAAATGATTCAGTGGTATCATTTTTCAATTTAATGTATGTCCCTTCGTCATTCAGTTGTCTATAGCATTCTATTAAATATTTATTCGTGTCCTGTATCACGACTGCCCCTCCCTTGTCCGCCGGTCGAATAGTAATCTCCTTCATATACTGCAATTGTTGTAGTGCTTCTATTTCCTTATTACTAAGATTATTATTTATCTTCCTTGGTTTCATTTTCCTCAAATCTTGTTCTACATTTTTTCTAAATGTGGTCATTTCCTCGCTTATTTCCTGTCTAGGATATTTCTTGGATTTGTCTTTTAAGTCTGTATGATCATATTTCACTTCCTTAGTCGTTTCCGAATTCGCCATTATGAGGTTTTTTAGAAAATATTTCTTTAAACATAGATTTCTTATGAATTTCTCTATTCCCATATAGGTAGAGAATTTGTCTACTGAATTAGAGGGGGCAAATTTGAGTCCCTTATTTAAAAGTGTTACCTGTGCTCCGGTTAGTGTCACACTACTGATATTTATGATGTTCGTTGTGTCCTGTGATATTTTCTCCTCTGCTCTCTTCTTGGAGTGTCTATCTCTTCTAGTCTTTCTTTGTGTTGTATTCTTTGTGGTGTATGTTGTTCCTTGTGATGCCTCCTGTGGTCCAGTTGGTGTATGTTCCTCGTGTTCACTGTATGATGTGGTTGGTGCATTGTATGACGGACCCTTAGATTGTATTTGTGCTGATGGTGTGGTTTCCTGTATGTGCATTCCCTGTTTTCCCTTTGTGACCTGGGTGGAGAGTAAGTGTGTGGTCTCGGTATTCGGACTTGGTGATGTGGAGGAGTGTGATCTAAAAAAAGGGGTGACCCTAATGCTTCATAGCGATTTGAAGTAGTAATCGATCCGTTTGATTGATTGTTAACTGCCCTTGTATAATTACTCCTAGAGTTAGTCTGTTCATTCTGGATTACTCTTGTTTTTTCCTTCCCCTGTTCCTGGCTTTTTCTAGTCTCAATATCCTTTTTACTTATGTTCCACATTTTTTTCGTCTTTTTCTGTATAATCTCTTTCTCTATCGCATCCAAATTTTTACAGATGCTCTCATGCCATTTCTGCACTTTATCACTATTTGGGAATGTTGTGATCGTTTTTCTGAGGGCCTCAATTTGCACATTTAATTCTTCTATGATGACCTTTCTCCTTGTGATCACCATTTGTATTAATATTTTTGATTGTGCCTTCAGAAAAGCGTCCCATTCTCTATCAAAGTTATCCTCTGATAGATCTGATGCCGGGGTTCTTTCTAAGGAGAGTCCCTTTGGGACCATATTTTTCTCTACATATTGAGTTAGGGATTTAATTTCCCATTTATTTCTCAATTGTCGTGTTATCAATTTTTCCAGTTCCCTGAAGGTATCCTCTATTTTAATATCAACATCTCTCTCTTTTTCCGTCTCCTTTTCAATAGTAAAATCAAATTCCTCAATATTATTATATTTCCCTTTAATGTGTACCCATATGTCCATTGTGCACATGCAGGGAGCAATCAGCTGTAGGGCAAAATTGAAAGGTGATAGGACGGTGGTAAGCGGCTTCACCTGTATATGCACAAGAAAACTGAGGTGCTCTCCCCTTTTTGCTGGGCCCTATAAGCTCATATAAAGGATAATAGTGAATAGAATAGAGGGGCAACACTCATCACCTGGTAACACATTTATTAAAAGATCAAAAAATAAGAACGTCAAAATAAAACAATTAAAAGAACAATGGTGTTCAAGACAATGCAAATGCCACTGCAAAATATCACTGTAGTGTCAGTTTGGTGGTGACACCCCTATATTAGCGCTGTTACTACAACGGTTACTGTCCACACTGCAATTGTAGATATTAATGCTTGTGATGATACAATAGTGTCCATGAAATCATGCTCCAAACTTTGGTGATGGACGTGATATCTCAAAAGTACTTTCTGCAATATGCCAGTGGATAGTAGTGCTATTGATTATTCGCTATTGTCCACAAACAATGTACTGTACGTGTTACACAATCAGTTCAGCACATGTGCATCTTTACTGCGTACATAAATGTGGTACATCACCCGGTTTTAGCATCTCATTTATGATCACTTCAATATATGGGGGTGCTTGTTGTAGGTTACTTGCGTTCTCTCCTTTCTTTTAGCTGCCCCAGGACGCACATATGTTACACAGATTTCTTACCTCCCTGTTCAAGTAGCGCAGCCGGCTGGTCTCTCCCTTCCACCTGCGGCGTCCCGCGTGGTGTTCGGGCCGTAGCGCGGCGTCCCACGTGACCCGGGGAGGACGGCGTGCGGGGAAACTGGAGGTTCTACTGCTGGGTCCTAGTGCTAGACCGGTTGCGTCCTTGCTTTGAAGCTGTGTGATCGATGGAAAAAAGTCTGTTATATTGACTTATTCTGTTATCTTTTGTAGAACATAGCTGTGTATTAACCCAAACGCGTTTCGGGGGTCAGCCCCCTTCTTCAGTGGATAATCACAGCTGTTTCAGAGTCCCATATTTATAGGGTGTCAGATTGGTTCTCCAGATATCATGAAATCCTGAACTGGACCTTTTTGTTGGATGATCTTATAACCAACCATGCAGATATTTGACAATAACATGAGCTTACATAAATGAATTATATTGATCTATCTATGCTCTCAATTATATACAGAGTACATTATACATATATAAGAACTATATATTTATAAAACGTATAAAATAATAAGAATATAAAGATTGTATATTGTGCAAATTCACGATATTTGTATTCTTGCACACTTTTAAAAGCTTACAATTACCATCCTCCTTATGGGAACTTGAGAGTCAGGCACGAAGGCGGAATGATGGATTCCACAGATGGAGAATTGAGAACTTAATTTGTGGCCACAACTGGCCGAGTTTGCCCTTGACAAGCTTTTCTGCCTTGATGGTAGTGTGGAATCAGAGCAGGTGTTTAGTGTGGCAGAGGCCATAGTTTCCCCAAGGAGAAACTGACCTTTGTGAAGATTAATCAGGCGTAGATCAGCCAGGATTTCCACCGCACCAGTACCTGATGCACCAGACTAGATTATCCATTGTGCCACACCCAGTCTTTGTCAAAAGAGACCTGTTTCTTCAGACTACTTGCTTCAGTTACTATTCTGATGCTGCCACCCATCTGATGCCACACACTTGCTGCTAGGTGCATCTTCTGCCACCAAACATATTGTGCTGGTACTGGCTAGGCTTTTTCCCCCCACCTCTACACTCACTGGGCCACTCAGTGGTCTCCTCATGCTGCTGACACCTCACCACTCTGTGGTCTCCTCATGCTGCTGACACCTCACCGCTCTGTGGTCTCCTAATGCTACTGCCAGCTCACTACTATGTCACTGGGACACTGTGGTCTCAGCATGCTGCTGCCAGCTTACCGCTCTGTCATTGGGCTACTATGTGGTCTCGTCATGCTTCTGCCACCTTACCACTATGTGCTCTCCTCATGCTGCTGACAACTCCCCACTATATGCTCTCCTCATGCTGCTGCCAACTGAACAATCTATGAAATCCTCATGCTGCTGCCACTTACTACTCTGTCACTGGACCACTCTGTGCACTCTTCATGCTGCTGCTACCTCACCACTATGTGGTCTCCTCATGTTGCTGACAACTCACTACTCTGTAGTTTCCTCATGATGCTGCCAACTGAACAATCTATGGAATCCTCATGCTGCTGCCAACTTACTACTCTGTCACTGGGCCACTCTGTGAACTCTTCATGCTGCTGCCACCTCACCACTCTCTGGACTCCTCATGCTGTTGCCACCTCACCACTCTGTGGACTCCTCATGCTGCTACCACCTCACTACTCTGTGACTGGGCTACTTTGTGGACTCCTCATGCTGTTGCCACCCTCCCGACTCTATGATGGGGCCGCTATTTTTCCTTTTTGGTATTGTTGACATAAGTATTTATTTTACCCTTCTTCTAATCTGTTAGGACAGAAAAATGAGACACACAACGGATTCTGTCTTTGAAACAGCTGTAAGGCCTATATCGCATGGTCTCTATTTTGCCTCAGGATTGGGTAAAAAACATACTGTATAAGACATTCAAATATTCCATTAACTTGTCAACCTCTGTTTTGGATCCACTCCTGTTTTTTTTGTTTCTTTTGGCCTTAGTACTACTTATGGATAACTGACCAAATCCTGGCCATGTGAAGAAGGATGCACAAAAGACAGTGTCCATTTTTTGGGGGTTGTTCTTCTGATGGATTGGAAGAAGGGAAAAATAATCCGTGGCATCAACACAAAGTTACTGCTGACACGCTCTCCATTCTGTCCCCCTACACTACTTGTATCAGTGTTTCTGTCGAAAACTTTGGAATCATTTGATGACAATATAAAAGAAGTGCACTATTTCACTCTATAGTAGAATTTTGGGCGGCTGCACAGTTCTTCATACCTGGAGCTAACATTGACCTGTAAGGCTAGGTTCACACTTGAGCTATTTGGTCAGTTTTGGCCCCATAACTGACCAAATAGAGTGAAGTGAAGTAAAGTGAAGTGTGAAGTGATTCAAAGAGTGATGCCTGTCATCTGCATGTCATATTGACTCAAAGTACTGTTTCACTACAACAGTAGACTCCCTATGCATGTTTCTGCAATGATAAGTGTTCTACACCAATATACAGACTCTCTGCAGCCGGGAAATAGCTGTTATTTAATGCGAATTTTCACAAATAAATTTGAATCTAATCTTTTTGGGAAATTCACTGAACCGTCCTAATTATTTAAAAAAATGCTCATCTTTAATCGCAATAAGTTTTATTTGTGTGTCAGAAGTGTAATAGTTGAAGTCAGTTTTGCAGTAGTCTGCGTTGGAGTACTTTGCATAAAATTTATAAAAAATTGCACATTGTGATTTGCGTTAGATGAGGGAGAAAAAAATATCAAAAGAAAAAAATCTAAAAATCTCTCCTGTGATTTAAATCTCGACATCCACATGCATTGACTTAAGTTGTGTTTCAGGACGGATCCGTCAATCACAGCATGTTCTATATCTGCGTTTTCACGCAACGCAGACCCCATAGAAATGAATGGGGCTGCATGAAAATCGCAAGCATCCGCAAGCAAGTGCGGATGCTGTGCAATTTTCACACATGGTTGCTAAGGAGATGAGAGGTGAGCAACCGCAGACCCAATTTACCTTATTATTTTCCATAATAACATGGTTAGAATGGAAAATAATAGCATTGTTAGGACAGAATGCTTACTAAAATGTCCATTGTGGGGTTAAAAATAAAAAAAAATTAACTCACCTCATCTACTTGATCGCGCAGCCAGGCTCGTCTTCTTTCTTCCTCTTGCAGGACCTGGCGTAAAAAGGACCTTCGGTGAGGTCATCGTGCTCACCACAATGTACATTTTAGTAAGCATTCTATCTAAAGAAAGTTATTATTTTCCATTCTAACCATGTTATGATGGAATATAATAAAATCTACAGAATTCCAAACCCAAACCCGAACTTCAATGAAGAAGACTAGGTTCAGGTCTGGGTACCAACATTCCGATTTTTCTCACGCCCGTGCAAAATGAATTAAAACGCCCCTGCATCCTATCCGGCCCTCACACACAATGACCGTGTGAAAGAGGCACTATCCAGACTGTTCCCAAATGATTCCTCTCCGTCTGCACCACCAATTACCATTCTGTGTGAATCCAATTTTGCAGGGCTCATTACTAACAAAGATCTATTGGAAGAGATAAGGGCTGCTTCTGATCCAGATCATATACACCTTATGTTTCAAAATAAAGTATGCACTTATGTGCCAGAGAATGAGTGTGCAACTAAGAGTATTAAAATGAATGCATGAGTCTAAGCGAGCAGGTTACAAGGGCATTCAGAAGACAAAAGAACTTCTATGATGCTTCTTTTGGTGGCCTTATTATCAAGAGGTTGTGAAGGAATATGTTTCTTCTTGTAACACCTTTGCCATGAATAAAACTCCTCAATTTCAAGGTTATTGGACAAGTAAAAGCAGTAGCTTTTTGTCTAAAAATTCCCAAGACAATGAGTGTACATCATGTATCGCTTGTGAAACCTGTTGTTCCAAATCTATTTCCGGGATGTAACCGGACTCCCCTCCATCCAGTTGAAGTGGATCGACAAAAACATTGCACTGTTGAAAAAATACTGGACTGTAGAATTTTCGGAAATTGACTACGAAATTGGCAAGGGTACGGCCCCGAGGGCAATTCATGGGAACCTGTGAACAGTATTAATGCTCCTCAACTGCTTAAGGAATTTCACCAAAGATATCCAGAAACACCGAGCCAAGCATCATCTAGAGCAGGCATCCTCAAACTGCGGCCCTCCAGCTGTTGTAAAACTACAACTCCCACAATTCCCTACTGTAGGCTGATACCTGTAGGCTGTTTGGGCATGCTGGGAGTTGTAGTTTTGCAACAGCTGGAGGGCCACAGTTTGAGGATGCCTGATCTAGAGGTCGCTGCTTATGGAGGGAATAGTGTCAGAATCCTGATGTATTTTTGCAATTTACTACTAGTGCCCGCTGTTTCACTCACTGTGAACTATTGCGTTGTACTTCTATCCTTCACCACTGGAGGCTGCTGTGTTTGTCCTAGGATTTGCCCTTAACCAAGATGGCCGATGTGTGCTGATTGAAGCCATCTTGTTTCCTGTTTGGGTCTACTCATACACATGAGACAATTCAATCATCGTTCAAGTATTGTGACTTGCAGTCTCCTGCCCCTCAGAACTGTCTTTCCCAGACTGTTTCTACGCTCCGTTGATTTATCACCTTGTGATCTAAACTTGAGCTGCACTAAGGACTACAACACTGCAGTTCATAACTGTGCCTGGCGTATTCCATCTGGCTACTGGATCCAAGCCGTGTCTACCAGTATTGTGATATTTTTATTCATAGATTTAAAATGCTACCCTGTGTATTGTGAGACAAACGTTACACACATATATTACGATTTTTCCTGCAAAATAAAATCGAACTGTCTGCGGATGCCATGACATAGATTTTGGTCTAGTGTTAAAGGTGTTTTCACTGACAGTTCAAACATTATCTGTCCTATGTTATCTAGCCTACGCAAACCATGTGCTGTACAGTTTAGAGCTTATCCCTTCCCCCACAATAAAAATAAATAAAAAAACTATTTCTGCTCCAAAGGGAAAAAAGAAATGGTCTTGCAGGTACACCCAGCCTTAGCTCCTCAGTTCTCGCTCCCTGGCTGAAAGAGTTTCTTGCCTTTCCTATACAATAATACAAATATGCTTCAGGTCGTTTTTACACCCATAGTACTAAAATGAATGTGTGCATTTCGGTCTAAGCAGCAGTTAAAAATGGTCCCATTGACTGATAGGCTAAATGGGGTTTTGACATAGAGATTTGTGACAAAAATTAGTAACAAATTAAATTCATAATAAGCAGTGTTGAGCGAACCCGAACTGCAAAGCTCTGGTCCGTACCGAACTTTGCGAGTTCGGGGACCCAGACCTGAACCCGAATTTTGCAACAAAAAATCAGGTTAAAGTTCAGGCATTTAAAAAAGAGGTTGTTGAAAGGCTGCAGTTAAGGCAATCAACAAACTTATAAGCTGAGGGCACTTCGAAGCCATCACAGACGTGCATAGTAATTGCATGGCTGTGATTGCCCGGTTCTTCATGTGACCCAGCCTCTATACAAGCTGGATCACGAGTAGCACCGCCCATCACCTCTGAGTAGTGCAGGGACAGGAAGCGGCAGCTGAAGTGAGAGTTAGGAATTTCATTTGGATATTTATTCTGTGGGTGACCTATAGTAATTTTTTGTGGGTGCAGTACATGCAAACCTGACACAAAAATATATTAATTACTCTGGCTGTTAATTCTGTGGTTAACCTTTAGTGATTTTTCTTTTTGTTTTGTATGTGTGTAATACACCATCTTTGTAACTCAAGATGACACAAAAATATAATAGTTACTCTGTCTGTTAGGTCAGTGGGTGACATAGACCTATTTTAGGTGTGAGGTGCACCTGCACTGCATCCAAGAGAGAAAAGAGAAACCACTAGCACTTGCTGTCAGTGGGAACGTGTTGGGCCAGACTAAAGCACTAAAGCATACACACCAAATAAATCAATGCCCCCCCCACCACAAATGAGTGACTAACAGTTGCAATATAATACAAACTTTATTATTTTATTCAAAACTGTGAACATAAAATCAAGCACAGCAGCGGCACACACATAGAAAAAGGAAGGACACCGTGAAGTAACCAGCTATAAAACTATTGGGCTTAATCCATCATAGTAAACATCCTAATCTAGCATAGGACCCCATAATTACACAGAACTACATATAAAGTGCATAGTGCTAACTCAAAGTCAGTATAAGGCCCCATTCACACAAAGTCAGTATAATTGCGGACCCATTAATTTCAATGGGGACAGACGATGTCCGGCCCGGGTCCACAATTGAGGATCCGCACTTCCAGGTCCGCAATCGCGTTCCCAAAAAAAAATAGAACATGTCCTATTCTTGTCCACAATTGCGGACAAGAAAAGGCATTTTCTATATAGTGCAAAACACACACGGACATGTGAATGGACCGTAAGTAGTATAAGTCAAAAAATGATAAAACATAAGAGCAACAAGATATAAGTTTAGGGATAAATCACATGGTATTAAGATAAAACATAACCCAAAGAGATTGTAAATACAGACCAACGCGCCTCCAACCCTGACATATGTTTCACTACACAGCTTATGTTCTGTCATTTTTTGACCTATACTACTTATACTGACCTTGAGTTAGCACTATGCACTTTATATGTAGTTAATGTAGTTCTGTGTAATTATGGGGTCTTCTGATAGATTGGGAGGTTTACTATGATGGATTAAGCACATGGTGTCCTTCCTTTTTCTATATGTATGCCGTTGTTAAGATTGATTTGATGCTCACAATTTTGTATAAAATAATAAAGTTTGTATTATATTGCAACTATTAGTCTCTCTTTTGTGGGGGGACATTGATTTATTTGGTGTGTAGGGAAATTAATATAGTTCATATGTCTTTTAGTTCAGTGGGTGACATACACACATTTTCGGTGTGAGGTACACCTGGACTGCATACATGACAGGGAAATTAATATAGTTAATCCGTCTGTTAGATTGGTGGGTGGCGGTGATCATAGACAAAAGCAGCCACCTGTCCACAGCCAACGTGGACAAGCTCACATTCATTAAAAAGAACCAGGCATGGATCCCACAGGACTTGTCAGTACCTTGTGCTGAGTAGAAAAGTATACTGGTTGCATCCAGCCATTGTTATACTCCAGCGCACTTTCTCTTTCCGTTCTCTTTTCCATTTCCCAATGTTTTGGGACGTTCCCAAATTTGTAAATATAAAATAAAATAAAGAAATAAAAAAATAAAAAATAAACAACAAAAACAGTGTTCGCTACTTCCTCCTTCGCCGCTTCCAACTACTCCGCCACGTCTACCGCCTTCTCAACCCCCTACTCCACTTTGATCTCCGTCTCCTAGTTCAAGATTATTATTATATATTTTTTTTTTCAATTCTATGTTATTTCAAGTAAATTTCCTATCCACATTTGTTTGCAGGGTAATTGTCCTGCTCTTACCCTCATATTGCTGCCTTTTGTAGCCCTCTAGGCCATACTACAATGATTTTACAGCCATTTTAGAGCACCAAAGTTCGGGTCCCTATTGACTTCAGTGGGGTTCAGGTTCTGGTATGAGTTTGGGTCAAGTTCGGGTCCCGAACCCTAACTTTGACCCGAAGTTCGGCAAACCCGAACATACATGGGTCCCCATGTCCCTAGTAACAAGCACAAGAAACAGGTGAGGTTGACACAAGTGACAAGCTAACATATGTAAATGATGATGTAGCCAATCGCACATGGGAGCCAGATGAAGGGTGGGTATCGTCATGATCAGGGGCAAGGGTAGATGCATGCCTGTGAGATAGCAGGATGAGCGGGAGATCTGCAGCCTAACACAGCAGGGGTATACCTTCTGCTATTTGTGAGCCTACCTGTGAGCAACACACTAGCAGTGCATAGATTCATCAAAGAAGCGGAAGGCAGGCAGTTGTGGAGGAAAATGCCATACTCACCACTGTGGAAATTTTTCCCCAAGTTGCTGGAGGATGTTACTATGACGGTATGCAGGATGTGTGGACAGAAGGTGAGGCATGGCCAGGATGCTAATGTTCAACACATGGAGCATCACCATAAAGTGGCATGGAAAAACCATGCCACTCAATCAGTGTTACAGACTGATGCATCAATCGCTGCATCTCCCACAGTCCCGCACCCTCTCGCTAGCAGACAGATTTTGACGACATCAGCAGAAGGAAGCTGTCATTCACTCCCATCAACTTCAATGTCCTCTATTGCTCATGATGCTCTTTCTTACTTCTTTCGACAGCAATCGATCACCAAGGTGATCAAAGATAACAGCATGCATGCACTCATTCAATGGTTCAGAAGCTGAAAGTACACCTGGCCAAGTTGGTGCTACTAAAATCCGTATCTTTGCATTACTTGACTCTGAACATTTCAGAGAACTGAATTCATGTAGCCCACCCATGGTGGAGAATCCCAAGCTAGCATTACTTTTCCATAAATATAGGTACTATCCCTGCACACATAAGTTAAGCAGAAGGTCGGCCATTCCTTGAGCTTCTTGGTGTCAGGTAGAGTTCACGCCAGCACTGCTCTCACTGTAATGCGGATCACAGACATTTTCCAGCAAGTGGTTTGAGTTGCCTGTATCCTGAAGTAGGTGGCCGTAATTATATAACTGCACAGAAAACACCATTGATGCAACCTCAAATAGGTCTCAGGCCCCTTGATGTGTGGCCTATAAGAGTACTTGTGATACTGGTAAACACTGATGGAAACCAAGGCAGAAGGAATGTGCAGAACAAAGTAAGGTACAAATGGTAGATGAGGTAAAGTAAAAATCCAACTCCAACTGAGTAAGAACTGTCTGGCAAAGAGAGTTCTCTAGGGGAGGAGATGGAACAAGTCACAATACTCAAGCAATGCTTGGAGAAACAGCATGAACTGAAATAGGCCCAAACAAGAAACAAGATGGTTCCCTCTTCACAGAAACAGTGCCATAAAGAGTAAGGGCAAAACAAGCCCAAACCAGCATCCTCAAGTGGAAAGGAGCAGAAGCGCAGTGCCATTTCTAACAGGGTAAAATAGCAGTCTTTAGTGGTCAACTAGTGAAAGACCACAAATTACTGACAGTGTTTTATGGTGGGACAAGGGGCCACAGACTCCTATGCTTCACTGCAATATTAAACTGTATCTTCATCCTGAGGATTTGGAATGTGCACAAATTACGACTATTTGTCTTGACAACGCCCTTGGCAGTGCTATATATGTGTACACTGTGATGAGCTTTGTGTGTATAAAGCATACATTAAAGAGAAGGGTAAAATGTAACCTTTGTTTTTCAGTCAGCATGTCTAGTTTCAAAAAAAATATTCTCCAATGTTTCGCCCAAAAACCTTTAAATTAAGAACCTCGACCAAAGTTTCCATCACACAACACCAGCTGAAAAATTGTCTGCAAGATTGGTATCATCAGCCTCCTCTCAGCTCTTGCAGCATTAGCAACTCTATGCTCCATATGTTAGACCACCTATACGAGCAGAGGAAGGAGGTCCACAATTTCTTAATGCTACAGACAGGTCTACTCCTCAGTGTTTCTTCCACGTTAATCACTGGCAGCTTTTGCATGACACGTGCAGTTTGCTCAGGCCCTTTGAGGAGGCCACTTTATTTCTCAGTAGGCAGAACAATGAGATGAATGATGTTGTTCCACTCCATCACTCTCTGGAGGGGATGCTGACAAATCTGACTGACAAGGAGACAGAAGATGTGGTACCTACATCTCATGGCCACCTAAAACCCGAGGAGAATTAATTGGCAGAGGAGGAAGAAAACATAAACGCCCAGGAATTTTATACACAACTAGATGGTTTATCTGCCCAAGCAACACTAGAGGGACAGGAGGAGCAGGAGGAGCAGGAGGAGAGGGCGAAGACGGGTGATAAAGACGACGCAGATGACCCAAACAGACCTTGGCAGTAGGAGATGGAGGCATTAAGGTCCTCCGATTCCCTTGCGCAAATGGCCAGATGCATGCTGTCATGTTTATTTAGTGACAGCCACATTGCAATGATTCGGCAGCGGGATGAATATTGGTTGTCCTGTCCACATTGTTAGACTCTCACTACAGATCAAAAATTAGGACATGTTGTAGACCTTTTGGGAGCGATGCAAAAATACTATGCCTACATGCACCTGCTTCAGGAAGATCTGACCCGAGAAACCCTCTGTGCTCATGCTCCACTGCCATAACTTAGGGGAGGGGGGCAGGAGTAGCACCAGCTTCATATGCAGAAACTTCAGCCTGGAGCCTCTGATAAGCCATTTTCTTCAGCAACCTACTGAAGAAACCGTCTCCCAGCATGAGCATGAATGTAGCAGAACCTCAACCATTAGGTAGTGGCATACTAGAACCCTGTCACCCCTAATCCAAGATCCCCTAGACTACTTAGCATGCAAACTTCAATTATTACATTCAAACTGCTTCCAGTGGCAGAATTTTCATACAATAATACTCAGAATGCTTCCACCAAACAAACACTATTTTTTGCCAATTTGTGTTATCATCCGAGTATCCTTCCTAATTATCCCAGAGAAACTCCCATTCCTGCAGTTAATGGCAGAATTGGAGACAGAATCTGGAGATGTTCAGGGACGCATTAAAGATTGCCCAGGAGAGATATAAGGAAATAAATCCCGCAGACCTTCTCCAACTTTTAAGGTGGGAGATGAGATATGACTTTCTACGAACAATTTTAAACTTCACGTACCTTCAGCAAAACTTGGTCAAACATTTTTTGGGGATTTCAAGGTGTGGTAAGGTGCAAGGTACCGTGGTCGATGGCAGGTACGTGTCACCGAGGTTCCTGGCCTCGGTGAGGTAAGAGCCGGGTTTTCTTGCGTGTCAGCAGCAGCTAGTGCTGTTTTGACACATTGCTATTTAGTTTGGCTGCAAAGCCAATCCAGGCCGGCTCTTACTGGGAGTAGGCAAAGAGTTGGGTGGGTGCCTACTCCCCACGGTCCAGGCCGGGTTTTCCCGGGCATTTATAACACAGCCAGCAGCTGGGTGTGTGTGTGTGGTGATTGTCCTGGAGCTGCTGTTAGGCTGTGGAGTCATTTGAGTTTGGGAGTTCTGATCCATTCTGTGCTATGTGGAGTTCCCTGGGCTGGAAGCCAGAGCCCAACAAGGAGGAGTGCAGACGGCCTGGAAAACCTGACGTCGACTGTCTTGCGGCTGGACTGACAGCCAGGTGCGAACCTGCACCTAAAACCTCCCAGGTGACTGAAACCTGTACGGGACTGTTTTGTTTTGCCTCGGTACTGCACCCGCACCGCTATATACCAGAGCGACTCCCCACATTTGGTGGAGGATGCAGGCATGCGCAGTGAGGCTGGCGTGAACGGCGAAAATTTTTGTTTCTGCTGGGCACGACTGGATGTCCTATATTAGGCCGGCAAAGTTGCAGCCTGTGTTCCCTGACACAATGGAGGCGGTTGTAAAAGCCCTTGTGGAGGCTAACTTGCAGCAGCGGGAGGCCAACAAGCAGCAGCAGGAGACCAACCAGCTACTACTTCAGCAGGTGATGGCTTTACAAGCTGCAGGAGCGTCCCACCATGTCCATGATGCCCGGAAAGCGGTCCCAAAAATGACCCCCTCGGACGACGTTGAGACGTATCTGGCGGTCTTTGAGAAAGTAGCCGTGAGGGAGAAGCTACCCCGTGACCAGTGGGCTGAAGTGGTCGCTCCGTTCCTGGCAACCGGACCCCAGCAGGTTTTCTCTGATTTGGCAGATGACCAGGCTGCTGATTACCCCACGGTGAAGGGGGAGATCCTGGCCAGACTGGGGGTGAACGTGTTAGTCCGGGCTCAGCGGGTCCACCAGTGGGACTTTAAAACGGCTGAACCCGCCAGGCCGCAGTATTATGAGTTGCTGCACAGGTTGCAAAAGTGGCTGCAGCCTGAGTTTCTAAGTCCGGCTGCTATGCTGGACCGTCTGCTGGCTGACATCTTTTGGAGGGCCCTGCCTTATCCCCTCCAGCACTGGGTCGGCCAGGCGTCTCCGGTATGTGCCCTGGAGATGGTCGACCTGGTGGAGCGTTACGAGGCCACCAGAAACCTGCAGGGAGTCTTGCTGGGAAGGGGTCAGTCAAACCCGGAGGCCTCCGCCCCAGTTCCGACGTCTGGCGACAGAGAGGCCTGCACGGAATGTACCCCCTGCGGATCCGCCTCCCGTGGTATGCTGGAGGTGTCAGGAGCCAGGCCACATCAGGGCCGACTGTCCGCATCGGGATGAGCCGATGGATGTGAACTACGGGGGTCGCCACTCCCTGTATGCACGGAAGCTGTGCGCAACTGGCACCCGTGAGGTGCAGGACAATAACCACCTGTGTCAGGTAGAGGTGGGAGATTCTCTGGCGGTGGCCCTGCTGGACTCCGGGAGTCTAGTCTCCCTGGTAAGGGCTGCCCTGGTACGGCCTGTGGAGTATACCGGCCGTAAAATCAGGGTCCTGTGCATCCACGGAGACCTAAAAGACTACCCCACTGCACTAGTGACTTTGTCCACAGCGGCTGGTAAGTGGACCCACGAGGTGGCTGTCGCTACTAAACTCCCACATGAACTGATACTTGGGAGGGACTTCCCAGGTTTCCCGGCGCTGTGGCCGGGGATAAAACTGTCTGATGGACCCGAGACAGGGGTAACCCTAGGAGAGTGGCCTGATACCACTGGAAGGCCAGAACCCTGGGAGCCCGAGTCGGAAGGGCCAGCGGTAGGGGTGACCACTGCTCCAGCGGTAGAGGGGGAGACAACCCCACTGAGTGTAATGGTGGGAGACACGGAGGACTTGCCACCGGGACCTGAGTTGGCAGACCTCAATGTCTCCGGGGAAAATTTTGGGACCGCACAACACCGGGACCAAACCCTAACCAGGGCCTGGGAAAGTGTTGTAATAATTGATGGTAAACCCCAGAAACCTGGGGCTGAATTAATGTTTCCACGATTCATTGTTCTTCAGGATATGTTGTATCGGGTGAACCAAATCCGAGGTGAGCCCGTTGAACAGTTGGTGGTGCCCACCGCATATCGCAAGCTTGTTATGGAGCTTGCCCACCAACATGTTCTTGGGGGACACATGGGGTGGCAGAAAACGCAGGACCGCGTACTACGGCGATTTTACTGGCCCGGTTTGTTTAAGGAAATAGAGGAGTTCTGTAAGTCCTGTCCGACCTGTCAGGTAAATAGCCCCCAGCTGCATTACAGAAGTCCCCTGGTCCCTCTCCCAATAATTGAGGTCCCATTCGAGCGTATTGCCATGGATCTGGTCGGACCCGTACCGAAGTCTGCTAGGGGTCACCAACATATCCTGGTGATTCTGGACTATGCTACTCGATATCCAGAGGCGGTGCCTCTGCGACATACCTCGGCTAAGCTCATTGCAAAAGAGTTAATGGAAATGTTTTCCCGTGTGGGCCTGCCAAAAGAGATTCTGACCGACCAAGGGACCCCTTTTATGTCCAAAGTTATGAGGGAACTGTGTAAATTGTTGCGTATAAAGCAGTTACGGACGTCCGTTTACCATCCGCAAACAGACGGTCTTGTCGAAAGGTTTAACCAAACTTTAAAAAATATGTTAAAAAGGGTGGTGTCTAGAGATGGGAAGGACTGGGATCTGCTTCTGCCCTATCTCATGTTCGCAGTGCGAGAGGTACCCCAGGCCTCTACTGGGTTCTCGCCCTTCGAACTGCTTTATGGCAGACACCCTCGGGGCCTGTTGGATATCGCCAAGGAAGCGTGGGAACAACAGCCTGTCCCCCACAAAAGTGTCATTGAGTATGTCACCCAGATGCAGGAACGGATGGAGAGGGTGTTGCCGCTGGTCCGCGAGCATATGGAGGCAGCGCAACAAACCCAGAGTAGGGTGTACAATCGTCAGGCTCGGGTACGGAACTTCAACCCGGGAGATCGGGTTTTGGTTCTGGTGCCCACCCTTGACAGCAAGTTCCTAGCTAGGTGGCAGGGCCCCTATGAGGTGATCGAGAAGGTAGGGGAAGTAAATTACAAAGTACACCAGCCAGGGCGGCGCAAGCCGGAGCAGGTGTACCACGTGAATTTACTAAAGCTGTGGAAAGATAGGGACACGGCCGACGACCACAGCCCCCGGCCAGGGCTTCTAGGTGAAAAGGGTCCAGCCCCACAGTTCGTGGCCTGTGAAGCAGTAACCACGGTAAAAATTGCAGACAGCCTGTCTTCCAAACAAGTTCAGGAAGTCAGGGAGTTCGTCAGTCGGAACACGGATGTGTTCTCGGACCTCCCTGGCCGCACGACTCTCATCCAACATGACATCGTCACTGAGCCTCAGGCCAAGATCCGGTTAAAACCATACCGGGTACCCGAGGCTCGGCGACGGGCCATCGCGGAGGAAGTGCAATTAATGTTGAAGCTTGATGTCATTGAGGAGTCGAAAAGTGAGTGGGCCAGTCCCATAGTTCTCATACCCAAGCCGGATGGTACGTTGCGGTTCTGCAACGATTTTCGCAAGTTAAATGAAGTGTCCAAGTTCGATGCGTATCCCATGCCCCGGGTAGACAAGCTTGTTGAGAATTTAGGGCAAGCCCGTTATTTTTCTGTGCTAGACCTCACTAAAGGATACTGGCAAGTACCCTTAACGGAGGCGGCCAAGGAAAAACCGCTTTGTTACTCCGCAGGGCCTGTATCATTACAAGGTGTTACCCTTTGGCCTGCATGGCGCCCCGCCACCTTCCAAAGGTTAATGGATATAGTACTGCGACCTCATCGTCGGTACGCTCGGCCTACTTAGATGATGTAATCATCCACAGCACCGACTGGGAAAGCCATTTGCCCAAAGTGCAGGCGGTAGTGGATGCCCTGAGGAAAGCTGGTCTAACCGCCAATCCAAAGAAGTGTGCGATTGGGTTGGAAGAGACCAAATACCTGGGATATGTAATTGGGCGGGAGTCATCAAGCCGCAGGTAACTAAAGTAGAAGCCATACGTAACTGGCCCCGACCGGTCACTGCCAGGCAGGTAAAGTCCTTCCTGGGAATTGTAGGGTACTACATGCGGTTTGTGCCCCACTTTGCCACAATAGCAGCGCCGTTGACAGACCTGTTGAAGGGGCGAAAGTCTGGGAAAGTTAGCTGGAGTGAGAAGGCGGAGGAGGCTTTATCTGCTCTGAAGTCGGCCCTGTGTGGGTCCCCGGTTTTGGTGACGCCCGACTTCAAGAGAGAATTTGTGGTACAGACCGATGCCTCTGAAGTGGGCCTCGGGGCTGTACTCTCTCAGGAAATCAATGGGGAGGAGCATCCCGTGGTTTTCCTGAGTCGCAAACTCACCCCAGCCGAGACCCGGTACAGTATAGTGGAGAGAGAGTGCCTGGCCATCAAGTGGGCACTAGAGTCTCTACGCTATTATCTGCTAGGGAGAAAGTTCCGTCTGGTGACCGACCATTCCCCTCTAAAGTGGATGTGCCAGGCGAAAGACAGGAATGCTCGGGTCACCAGGTGGTTCTTGTCTCTGCAGAATTTCAAGTTTTCGGTAGAACACAGGGCAGGCCGCTTGCAGGGTAATGCAGATGCCCTGTCCCGCGTCCACTGCCTCACATGTGTTCACCCCCTCAGGGTTGACCAAGGGGGGGGGTATGTGGTAAGGTGCAAGGTACCGTGGTCGATGGCAGGTACGTGTCACCGAGGTTCCTGGCTTCAGTGAGGTAAGAGCCGGGTTTTATTGCGTGTCAGCAGCAGCTAGTGGTGTTTTGACACATTGCTATTTAGTTTGGCTGCAAAGCCAATCCGGGCCGGCTCTTACTGGGAGTAGGCAAAGAGTTGGGTGGGTGCCTACTCCCCACGGTCCAGGCCGGGTTTTCCCGGGCCTTTATAACACAGCCAGCAGCTGGGTGTGTGTGTGTGGTGATTGTCCTGGAGCTGCTGTTAGGCTGTGGAGTCATTTGAGTTTGGGAGTTCTGATCCATTCTGTGCTATGTGGAGTTCCCTGGGCTGGAAGCCAGAGCCCAACAAGGAGGAGTGCAGACGGCCTGGAAAACCTGACGTCGACTGTCTTGCGGCTGGACTGACAGCCAGGTGCGAACCTGCACCTAAAACCTCCCAGGTGACTGAAACCTGTACGGGACTGTTTTGTTTTGCCTCGGTACTGCACCCGCACCGCTATCTACCAGAGCGACTCCCCACAAAGGTTATAGGACAAGTAAAGGCAGTAGCTTTTGTCAAAAACTTCCCAATACAATGAGTGTACATCATGTGCTCCATGTATCGCTTGTGAAACCTGCTGTTCTAAATCTATTTTCGGGATGTAACCTGACTCCCCTCGATCCAGTTGAATTGGATAGACAAAAAGATTACACTGTTGAAAAAATACTGGACTGTAGAATTTTCAGAAATTGACTACAATACCTAATAAAATGGCAAGGGCATGGCGCTGAGAGCAATTCATGGGAACCTATGAACAATATCAATGCTCCCAAACTGCTTAAAGAATTTCACCAAAGATATCCAGAAAAACTGAGCCAAGCATCATGTAGAGGTCGCTGCTTATGGAGGGAATAATGTCAGAATCCTGATATATTTTTGTAATTTACCACCAGTGCCCGCTGTTTCACTCACTCTGAACTATTGCGTTGTACTTCTATTCTTCACCACTGGAGGCTGCTGTGTTTGTCCTAGTATTTGCAATTAACAAAGATGGCTGATGTGTGCTATTGAAGCCATCTTATTTCCTGTTTGGGCCTACTCATACCCAGGCAATTCAATTATTGTTCGAGTATTGTGACTTGCAGTCTCCTCCTCCTCAGAACTGTCTTTACTAGACTGTTTCTACGCTCCTTGTGATCGAAACTTCAGCTGCACTACGGACTACAACACTACAGTTCATAACCGTGCCTGGTTTATTCCATCTGGCTACCGGATCCAATCCGTGTCTACTGGTGTGTAGGGAAAACAACGTTGCTTACCGGTAACAGTTTTTCTCGATACCCATGACGGCACCCCTGCGACTCAGGACCACCCACTGGACAGGAAACCTGAGAAGATAAAAAGGAGACATCCCCTACCGAGCACCAGTTCTTATAAAATAACCCGTCCAGGAAGGACCATCGTGCACTGATAGTATAAAATTCAATGTGTATACAAACGGAAAAGTGTAAGTTACCTCTACAAATGCCTATATATATTTATATATACCTCATGGGTATCGAGAAAAACTGTTACCGGTAAGCAACGTTGTTTTCCCTCACCCAATGACGGCACCCCTGCGAGATAAAATATAAATATATCAAGAGGGAGGGATAACAGCCTGGAGCACCCCTGCACCAAAGGAGGCGTCGGAGTGAAGCTGAAGCCTGTAATGCCTGAGGAACGTATGCGGGGAGCTCCAAGTCGCAGCCCTGCAGATCTGAGCCAAAGAAATATCCGCTTTCTCTGCCCAGGAAGCAGAAACTGCCCTGGTGGAATGCGCACCAAACCCTTCTGGAGGAGAGAGACCCAGGGAAATGTAGGCTCTGGAAATGGCTTTCTTAACCCATCTGGCGATCACAGCAGAAGAGACCTTCTTATCCTTGTTTTCACCCTGAAACTGTATTAAGAGGTTCTCATCTATCCTCCAGGGAGAGGTCACTGCTAGATAAGTTAACAAACATCTGCGGACATCTAGACAATGAAATCTCTTTTCTGAGTCATTTGTTGGACTAGGAAAAAAGGAAGGGAGTACAATATCCTGACTCCTGTAAAAATTAGAGACTACCTTTGGAAGGAAGGATGGTAGAGGACGCATAATCACCTGGTTATCTAGGACGGAGGTATAAGGAGGGAAGGCCGAGAAAGCCTGAATCTCTGAGACCCTCCTAGCTGATGTGATTGCCAGAAGGAAAGCCATTTTGATGGAAAGAATCTCCAGGGAGACCTCTGACAGGGGTTCAAAGGGACTTTGAGAAAGGGCAGTCAGGACTTTATTAAGGTCCCAAGGAGGAGATAAGGGTCTTAAGGACGGACGGATTCTGCTGGCTGCTGAAAGGAACCGTCTAATCCAGGGATGACCTGCAAGTTGAAAATCAAAAAAGTAACTTAAGGCCGCCACTTGGACCTTAAGTGTAGAGGCTTTGAGCCCCTTATCTAGACCCACCTGCAGGAAGTCTAGAATCCTTGGGATATCTGGAGGTTTAAGGGGGTCAGGCTCTGTCTGTAGAAAGGTAGCAAAAATCGTCCATACTCTATTGTACTTTTTAGTTGTAGAGATCTTCCGGCTGTTCAGAATTGTAGAGACCACCTTTTCAGACAGCCCTCTCTTTAGCCAGATACCCCTGTCAGTCTCCAAACCGTCAGTTTGAGGATCTCTGGGTTGGGATGAAGGGCCGGACCCTGGATTAGAAGGTCTTTCCGTGGTGGGATCACCCAGGGAGGGCCCTGTGTCAGATTCTTCAGGGGAGCATACCAGATTCTTTTTGGCCAATTGGGAGCTACTAAAATGATGGAAGCATTGTCCTTCTGAACCTTTCTCAGGACCTGCGGAATGAGAGAAATTGGTGGGAAGGCATACCCGAATTCTTGACTCCAGTCCTGTGATAAAGCATCGATTGCTGTAGGATTGTCCATCTGATTTAGGGAGAAGAAGCGATCCACCTTTTTGTTGTTTCTTGAGGCAAACAAGTCTATGGTTGGACATCCAAATCTTTTCACTATCTGCAGAAATATTTCCTGATTCAGGCTCCACTCTCCCTGCCTGAGCGGAACTCTGCTTAAAAAGTCCGCTAGCACATTTTCCTTCCCCTTCAGGTGGACTGCACCGAGGAAAAGATTCCTCTCTTCTGCCAGAGAAAATATCTGCAGGGATAGGGAAAGAAGGACCGGAACTCTGGTGCCTCCCTGATGGTTTATATAGGCTACCGTGGTAGCATTGTCTGAGTAAAAGACAAACCTCCTGTTTGTCACTTCTGGTAATGCCACTGTCAGAGCCATATGTATGGCTTTTAGCTCCTTGTAATTTGACGAGCAGTTCCTTGTTCTTAGGTCCCACCTGCCCTGCCAACATCTGTCCATGGAATGTACTCCCCATCCCCAGGAGCTGGCATCTGTCGTCACTGTTATTGGATCGACAAAGGTCCAGGAAAGGCCTGCTGAAAGCTTCGCCTGGGAGGTCCACCATAAGAGGGACATTCTTGCACTGGAGGAAGGATGGAATTTTTTGTCCAGGTTTTGAGCACGGCCATCCCAGACTCTTAGAATCTCGGCCTGAAGAATTCTGGTATGAGCTTGAGCATAGGGTACAGCAGGAATAGTTGCCGTCAGGTGCCCTAGAACCATCATCGCTTCCCTGAAGGAACACAGAAATGAATGAACGAGATTCCACACGTGGTGAATGATGGACTGGACCTTCTGATCTGGGAGGAAGGTCTTTTGCACCCTGGAATTGAGCGTCATCCCTAGGAAAGTGCAAATCTGTGAAGGCTGGAGGCAAGACTTTTGCATATTTATTTTCCATCCTAGGCTGGAGAGTGTGAGCTGCACCTGAGCTAGATTGTTCTGTAGGATCTCTCTGGTTCTGGAGATGAACAAGAAGTCGTCTAGGTATGGTACCAGAATGATTCCTGAGCGTCTGAAATAGGCTACCATTTCCGCCACAACTTTGGTAAAAACTCGTGGAGCCTGAGAAACTCCAAACGGTAGGGCTCTGTATTGTAGATGCATCACTTGCCCCTGCACCCTTGCTGCCGTTCTCAGGAATCTTTGGGAAGATGGGTGAATTGGAATATGGTAGTAGGCGTCTTCTAGATCTATACTCGCCATCCAACAGTCCCGAAATAGCAGATTCAGGGTGGAAGCAATCGTCTCCATTTTGAACCTTTTGTATTTTAGATATTGGTTTAGCCTTCTCAAATTCAAAATCATGCGGAAGGAGCCGTTGGGCTTTCTGACTAAAAATAGTGGGGAATAAAATCCCCTGTTTTCCTCTTCTCTGGGAACCCGGCAGACAACTCCCTTCTGAATTAGGGAAATTACTTCTGACTCCAAGGCAGCCGCCTTCCCTGGATCCTTGGGAAATGGAGTCTGTACAAAAAAATCCTGAGGATAGGAAAGAAACTCTGGAATCCGTTTTCTATCCCCTCCAGAACCCACTTGTTCTGGGTAATCTCTGACCAGGCAGGGAAGAAAAGGGAAAGTCTTCCCCTGACCTGGAACCTGGCGTCATTGCCTTTCTTTGGTTTTGGATTCTTGGGGCTTAAAAAGAAATCTGCTGGATTTTTTCTGAAATTTATCCTTATCCCTTCGGTCATAGGGCTTTCCCCGCTGTCTTCTGAACTTGGACTGTGGGGGACGAAAAAAGGTAGATCTCTGGGGATTAGGGAAGCCCTTCTTCCTGTCCGATGCCTTCTCTAATATATCGTCAAGGGAGGAACCAAAAAGCCTTTCTCCCTCGCAAGGTAAAGCACACAACCTGGCTTTAGACCCCTGGTCGCCCTTCCACGACTTTAACCAGATCGCTCTTCTGGCCGCATTGGACATAGCTGCTGACTTGGCCGTGAATTTAATTACATCCGTAGCGGCGTCAGTAAGGAAATCTGCTGCCTTAGCAAGAGTAGGGATAGAGGCAATGATCTCATCTCTTGGCTTCTTTTCTTTTAGATGACGCTCTAGCTGATCCAGCCAAAGCTTTAGGGACCTAGCAACCCAGGTGGAGGCTATAGCTGGGCGGAAGCAGGAGGAAGCAGATTCCCAGGCTCTTTTCAGGTAAATGTCCACCTTCTTATCTAATGGATCGGATAGGCATCCCAAATCGTCAAACGGGAGAGCGGATTTTTTGCAATTTTGGCTACCGGGCATCTACCATGGGGCTCTATCCCACGTAGCAGAGACAGATTCGCTGAACGGGTACTTTCTTTTAATGGTGGAAGGAATAAAGAATTTCCTATCGGGGTTCCTCCATTCTCTTTTAATAAGGCCCTGCATATTCTCATGGATAGTGAAGATTCTATGCTTCCTAGGACCTAACGTCTGGAATGCCTGATCTGCTACTGATTTAGAAGGCTTCTCATCCTCCAACTGCATAGTAGCTCTTACTGCCTTTAATATGGGCTGAGTATCCTCCGTAGGAAAAAGGATCTGGCTGCGTAGTCTTCCTCTGATGAGTCGGAGTCTGTAGAATATAGTTGACCTGGTTCCCTGCTCTCATCCTCTGAAAGGTCCCAATCCATACCGTACTCTGGGGATTTTTCTGGTGATTTAGCCTGGCTCCTAGAAAAGGCTTTAAGAGAAGCTTTGACTTCTGATCTGATCATGGATTTCATGGACCTTGTTAAACTCTGGGATTCCTCCGCCATTAGTTTATCGATACAAGCGGGACACAGTGGTTTGGAATAAGAAGAGGCTAGGGCTGAGCTGCATCCTGCACATTCCTTGTGCTTGGCCTTGCTAGTAGCTTTTTTAGGAGGTTTCTAGAATACACAGCATAACACCCCATTTGAAGAAAAAAACACGGTCTTACCACTGAAGAAGATACGACAATCCCCACACCTCTAGACATTTACCGGACTGGATGATCTCAAGGTCTCCAAGGGGTCAGCGCGTCCGTCCGAGGGATCAGTCATGTTGAGTCCCTCCACACACCACTCCTCAACCAAATGTTGCACCAGGAGGAGGCTGTCACAGCTGCTGCCTGTGCCAGCGGATGTCCGGTGTGGATACACGGCGGCTTTCACCCCCTGCGGCCTCATTTATCTGTTTTAGGACGCGCTAAGGCGCCACTTTCTGGTAGGAGGGGGAGGCTCCACCCCCTACCTACGTCCTAGAGACGCGACCCGGCCCGCAGCCTCCTTGCCGGGCCGCGCATGTGCAGAGGCTCCCTTCCCTCCAGCGGCCGCCATCTTGGAACAGGGCGCCGCGGTAGCAGCCAGGGAAAGGAGCGGGACGCGAGAGAGAGCCGCCCGAACACGGCCGCAGCGGCTCACTCAACCAGGAAGCGGGCAGGAGGAGGAAAGACTGAGGATACCGACTCCGGCATGGCCACAGGATACGCCGGCTCCCAAGGGTAAGGCCCCCACAGTAAAACAAGCACCGGGCCGCCCTCGGCGTCTGGTGCCTCGGCAAAAAGGTGGGGAGAAAAATAATAGAAAATAAAGCTAGCGTGGAGGTCCAAAAAAGAAGGACCCCTCTTCTCAGGACCTATCCACTGGACAGTAAACCTGAAACTGGTGCTCGGTAGGGGATGTCTCCTTTTTATCTTCTCAGGTTTCCTGTCCATTGGGTGGTCCTGAGTCGCAGGGGTGCCGTCATTGGGTGAGGGGAAATAATATAGTTAATCTGTCTTTTAGTTCGGTGGGTGACATATACACATTTTTTGTGTGAGGTACACCTGCACTGCATACATGACAGGGAAATTAATATAGCTAATCCGTCTGTTAGATTGGTGGGTGGGGGTGATTACAGACAAGCGCAGTCACCGGTCCACAGCCAACTTGGACAAGCTCACATTCAATAAAAAGAACCAGTCATGGATCCCACAGGACTTGTCCGTACCTTGTGCTGAGAAGACAAGCATACCGGCTGCACCCAGCCATTGTTATACTCAAGCACACTTTCTCTTTCTGTTCTCTTTTCCATTTCCCAATGTTTTGGGGCATTCCCAAATTTATAAAAAAAATAAAATAAAAAATAAATAAATAAAAAAACAACAAAAACAGTGTTTGCTACCTCCTACTTCGCCACGCTTCCACCTACAATGCCACGTCCACCGCCTTCTCAACCCCCCTACTCCACTTTGACCTCCGCTTCCTAGTTCAAGATTGTTATTTATTTATTTTTTCAATTCTATGATATTTTAAGTCAATTCCATTTCCACATTTGTTTGCAGGGCAATTGTCCAGCTATTACCCCCATTTTGCCTCCTTTTGTAGCCCTGTAGGCCTTACTACGACGATTTTACAGCCCTTTTAGTGCAACAAACTTCGGGTTCCCATTGACTTCGGATTCGAGTTTAGGTCAAGTTCGGATCCCAAACCCTAACTTTAACCCGAGGTTCGGCAAACCCGAACATCCATGGATCTGCTCATCCCTGGTAACAAGCACAAGAGACAGGTGAGGGTAACACAAGTGACGAGCTAACATATGTAGATGATGATGTAGCCGATCGCACATGGGAGCCAGATGAAGAATGGGTATCGTCATGATCAGGGGTGAGGGTAGAAGCATGCCTGTGAGGTAGCACGGAGAGAAGAATATCTGCGGTCTAACACAGCATTGGTATACTTTCTGCCATTTGTGAGGCTACCTGTGAGCAACACAGTAGCAGTGCATGGATTCATCAAAAGAAGCGGCAGGCAGGCAGTGGTGGAAGGAAAATGCCAGTGCGGGAATTTTTCACCAAGTTGCTGGGGGATGTTAGTATGGCAGGATGTGTGGAGAGAAGGTGAGGCATGGCAAGGATGCTAATGTTCAACACATGGAGCATCACCATAAAGTGGCATGGGAAGACCATGCCACTCATTCAGTGTTACACACTTATGCATTAATCGCTGCATCGCCCACCGCCCCGCACCCCCTCGCTAGCAGACAGATTTTGATGACATCAGCAGAAGGAAGCTGTCATTCACTCCCATCAACTTCAATGTCCTCTATTGCTCCTGATCCTCTTTCTTACTTGTTTTGACAGCAATCGATCACAAAGGTGATTGCAAAAAGATAACAGCATGCATGCACTCATTCAATGGTTCAGAAGCTGAAAGTACACCATTGACAAGTTGCTGCTACTAAAATCCGTATCTTTCCATTAGTTGAATCTGAACATTTCAGAGAACTGAATTACTGTAGCGTGGAGAGCCCCAAGCCAACAGTACTTTTCCATAAATATAGGTACTATCCCTGCACACATAAGTTAAGCAGAAGGTCGGCCAGTCCTTGAGCTTCTTGGTGTCAGGTAAAGTACACGCCAGCACTGCTCTCACTGTGATGCAGATCACAGACATTTTCCAGAAAGTGGCTTGAGTTGCCTGTACCCTTAAGTAGGTGGCCGTAATTATATAATTGCACAGCAAACCCCATTGATGCAACCTCAAATAGGTCTCAGGCCCCTTGATGTGTGGCCTATAAGAGTACTTGTGATACTGGTAAACACTGATGGAATCCAAGGCAGAAGGAATGAGCAAAACAAAGAAAGGGACAAATGGTAGATGAGGTAAAGTAAAAATCCATCTCCAACTGAGTAAGAACTGTCTGGCAAAGAGAGTTCTCTAGGGGAGGAGATGGAACAAGTCACAATAATCAAGCAATGGTTGAAGAAACAGCATGGACTGAAATAGGCCCGAACAAGAAACAAGATGGTTCCCTCTTCATAGAACCAGTGCCATTGTGAGTAAGGGCAAAAAAAAACCAAACTAGCATCCTCCAGTGGAAAGGAGCAGAAGTGCAGTGCCATTTCTAACAGGGTAAAATACCAGTCTTTACTAGTGGTCAACTAGTAAAAGACCACAATTTACTGACAGTGTTTTATGTTGGGAGTAAAGAGGCCATAGACTCCTGTGCTTCACTGCAATATTCAACTGTATATCCATCCTGAGGAATTGGAATGTGCACCAATCACAATCATTTGGCTTGACAACGCCCTTGGCAGTGCTCTATATGTGTACATTGTGATGAGCATTGTGTATATAAAGCATCCAGGACAGAGAATCGTACACTGTAAGCAGCAAACTTCAAGAGCTGAAAATATGGTCTTCCAGAATAGAATCGTCAGCCTCCTCTCAGCTCTTGCAGCATTAAGTAAGTTTTCAGAAAAATTTAAAAAAAAATGAATTATTAGTTTTTTAAAACAATTTTAAATTTAATTTGAATTTTAAACAATTTATGCAGGATATGGAATTTTAAGCTTCAGCGCAGGGTAAGGGAGAGCATCAGAGAATGAAATGCTCCGATGCTAATATCAGAGGGGCTGCCTGAAGAAGATGATATTTCTGGGTTCAGAGCTGAACCCCTTTAAATGTAGACTTTCTGCAGATTATTTGAAGCTGTCAGATATAGTAACATATGGGGTCATTTATCAAACTGGTGTAAAGTAGAACTGACTTAGTTGCCTATAGAAACCAATCAGATCCCACATTTCGTTTTCCAAAGGAGCTGTCAAAAATGAAGGGTGGAATCTGATTGGTTTGTTATGGGCAACAAAGCCAATTCTTCTTTATACCTGTTTTATAAATTTCCCCCTTTGTTTATAAGGCTGAAAAATGATATCTATCCACCCAGTTCGGCCTGTTATCCTGCAAGTTGATCCAGAGGAAGGCAAAAATACCCTGTGAGGTACATAAAAGCCAATTTTCCTCATTATAAGGGGAAAAAAATCCCTCCCAACTCCATTCAGGCAGTCAGAATAACTCCCTGGATCAACGACCCCTCTCTAGTAGCTATAGCCTGTAATATTATTACACTCCAGAAATACATCCAGGCCCCTCTTGAATTCTTTTATTGTACTCACCATCACCACCTCCTCAGGCAGAGAGTCCCATAGTCTCACTGCTCTTACCTTAACCCCTCAGCCCCCTAGCTTAAACACCCTTAATGACCAGGCCACTTTTTACAGTTCTGCACTGCACTACTTTCACCGTTTATTGCTCGGTCATACAACTTACCACCCAAATGAATTTTACCTCCTTTTCTTCTCACTAATAGAGCTTTCATTTGGTGGTATTTCATTGTTGCTAACATTTTTACTTTTTTGCTATTAATAAAAATTTAACGACATTTTTGCAAAAATGACATTTTTCGCTTTCTGTTGTAAAATTTTTCAAAAAAACTAAATTTCTATATAAATTTTCTCTAAATTTATTGTTCTACATGTCTTTGATAAAAATCCAATAAGTGTATATTTATTGGTTTGGGTAAAAGTTATAGCGTTTACAAACTATGGTGCAAAAAGTGAATTTCCGCATTTTTAAGCAGCTCTGACTTTCTGAGCACCTGTCATGTGAGAATCCAAATGCGTAAAAATGCCCTGAAATCCTAAAGGTACTCATTGGTTTTAGGGTCTCTTTGCGCATCTTGGCTGCAAAAAGTGTCACTCATGTGGTATCCCCGTACTCAGGAGAAGTAGGGCAATGAGTTTGCGGTGTATTTTTACATATACCTATATTGTGTGTGAGAAATATCGCTGTAAACGACAACTTTTTACATTTTTTTATTCAAAGTTGTCAATTTACAGAGATATTTCTCTCATCCAGCATGGGTATATGTAAAAATACACCCCAAAACACATTGCCCTACTTCTCCTGAGTACGGCGATACCACATGTGTGACACTTTTTTGCAGCCAAGATGCGCAAGGGCCCAAATTCCAATGAGTACCTTTAGGAGGGCATTTTTACGCATTTTTCTTCTCACGCTTTAGGGCCCCTAAAATGCCAGGGCAGTATAAATACCCCACATGTGACCCCATTTTGGAAAGAAGACACCCTAAGGTATTCCATGAGGGGCATGGCGAGTTCATAGAAGATTTTTTTTTGGCACAAGTTAGCTGAAATTGATTTTTTATTGTTTTTTCTCACAAAGTCTCCTTTCCGCTAACTTTTGACTAAAAGTTTAATTTTTCATGGACTCACTATGCCTCTCAGCGAATACCTTGGGGTGTCTTCTTCCAAAATGGGGTCACATGTGGGGTATTTATACTGCCCTGGCATTTTATGGGCCCTAAAGCGTGAGAAGAAAATGCGTAAAAATGCCCTCCTAAAAGGTATTCATTGAATTTAGGCCCTTTGCGTATCTTGGCTGCAAAAAGTGTCACTTATGTGGTATCGCTGTACTCAGGAGAAGTAGGGCAATAGTTTGGGGTGTATTTTTACATATACCATGCTGGGTGAGAGAAATTCTCTGTAAATTGACAACTTTGAATAAAAAATTAAAAAGTTGTCATTTACAGCGATATTTTCACACACAGTATGGGTATATGTAAAAATACACCCTAAAACACATTGCCCTACTTCTCCTGAGTACGGCGATACCACATGTGTGACACTTTTTGCAGCCAAGATGCGCAAAGGGCATTAAAACCAATGAGTACCTTTAGGATTTCACAGGGCATTTTTACGCATTTGGTTTCTCACGCTTTAGGACCCCTAAAATGCCAGGGCAGTATAAATACCCCACATGTGACCCCATTGTGGAAAGAAGACACCCCAAGGTATTCTGTGAGGGGCATGGCGAGTTCACAGAATAAAAATTTTTTGGCACAAGTTAGCGGAAATTAATATATATATATTTTTTTACAAAGTCTCATATTCCACTAACTTGTGACAAAAATAAAATTTTACATGAACTCACCATACCTCTCACGGAATACCTTGGGGTGTCTTATTTCTAAAATGGGGTCACATGTGGGGTGTTTGTACTGCCCTGGCATTTGAGGGGTCTCTGCAATCATTACACGTATGGCCAGCATTAGGAGTTTCTGCGATTCTCCGTATATTGAGCATACGGGTAATGAGATTTTTTTCCGTTCAGCCTCTGCGCTGAAAAAAAATAAATGAACGGCACAGATTTTTTCATTCGCATCGATCAATGTGGATGAAAAATCTCTGCCAAAATCAGTGACTACGGTGCGGTGGGCGCTAACTACCTAACAAGTAGCTAACTAACTGGCGGTGATAAGAGACCCTTATGCCCCATTCACACGTCCGCAATTCTGTTTGCGGAACGGAATTGCGGACCCATTCATTTCTATGGGGACAGACTTTGTCCCGCTTGGATCCGGAATTCCGGGTCTGCACTTCTGTTCCGCAAAAATATAGAACATGTCCTATTCTTGTCCGCAGTTGCGGACAAGAAAAAGCATTTTCTATATAGTTCTGGCAATGTGCGGATCTGCAAAATGCGGAAAGCACATTGCCGGTGTCCGTGTTTTGAGGATCTGCGGATCCGTGGATCAGATCCACGGATCCGTGAATCCACGGATCCGCAAAACACATATGGACGTCTGAATGGAGCCTTACAAGGGGTGTGATCAGTGACAGGGGGGTGATCAGTGACAGGGGGTGATCAGGGAATCTAGATGGGGTGATCAAGGGGTTAACAAGGGGTTAATAAGTGAGGGGGGGTTAGTGTAGTGTTTGGTGCAGCTTTACATAGCTACCTGGTCCTCTGGTGGTCGATCCCAGTAAATGGGACCAGAGGACCAGGTAGCAGCGTATATCAGACGCTGTTAACAAAACAGCTTCTGATATACATCTTTGATGCGATTTATCTCAGCATCTAGCAGCCTGCCAGCGATTGATCATCGCTGGCAGGCTGTAGTTAAACTCCTGAGACGTGCGGCACTGCGAGATGACGACCGATGCGTCAGATCAGAACTGCAGGACCGCCGCCGGACGCATCCGTGCGTTAGGCGGTCCTGTAGTGGTTAAAGAATCCTCTTCTATGTTTGTGTAGAAACCTTCTTTCCTCCAGACGCAGAGGATGTCCCTCGTCACAGTCCTGGGGATAAATAGATGATGGGAGAGATCTCTGTACTGACCCCTGATATATTTATACATAGTTATTGTCCTCTGTAGTATATATACAGTATAATGTCCTTCTGTAGTATATATACAGTATACTGTCCTCTGTAGTATATATACAGTATACTGTCCTCTGTAGTATATATACAGTATACTGTCCTCTGTAGTATATACACAGCATAATGCCTTCTGTAGTATATATACAGTATACTGCCTTCTGTAGTATATATACAGTATACTGTACTCTGTAGTATATATACAGTATACTGTACTCTGTAATATATATACAGTATACTGTACTCTGTAGTATATATACAGTATACTGTACTCTGTAGTATATACACAGCATAATGCCTTCTGTAGTATATATACAGTATACTGTACTCTGTAGTATATATACAGTATACTGTACTCTGTAGTATATATACAGTATAATGCCTTCTGTAGTATATATATACAGTATACTGTACTCTGTAGTATATATACAGCATAATGCCTTCTGTAGTATATATACAGTATACTGTACTCTGTAGTATATGTACAGTGTATTATCCTCTGAAGTATATATACAGTATACTGTACTCTGTAGTATATACACAGCATAATGCCTTCTGTAGTATATATACAGTATACTGTACTCTGTAGTATATATACAGTATACTGTCCTCTGTAGTATATATACAGTATACTGTACTCTGTAGTATATATACAGTATACTGTCCTCTGTAGTATATATACACAGTATACTGTCCTCTGTAGTATATACACAGTATAATGCCTTCTGTAGTATATATACAGTATACTGTCCTCTGTAGTATATATACAGTATACTGTCCTCTGTAGTATATATATACAGTATACTGTACTCTGTAGTATATACACAGCATAATGCCTCTGTAGTATATATACAGTATACTGTACTCTGTAGTAAATACACAGCATAATGCCTTCTGTAGTATATATACAGTACACTGTACTCTGTAGTATATACACAGCATAATGCCTTCTGTAGTATATATACAGTATACTGTACTCTGTAGTATATATACAGTATACTGTCCTCTGTAGTATATATACAGTATAATGTCTTCTGTAGTATATATACAGTATACTGTACCTCTGTAGTATATATACAGTATACTGTCCTTCTGTAGTATATATACAGTATACTGTCCTCTGTAGTATATATATACAGTATACTGTCTCTCTGTAGATATATATACAGTATACTGTACTCTGTAGATATATATACAGTATACTGTCCTCTGTAGTATATATTACAGTATAACTGTCCTACTGTAGTATATACATACAGTATAACTGTCCTCTGTAGTATATATATACAGTATACTGTCCTCTGTAGTAGTATATACAGTATACATGTCCTCTGTAGATATATATACAGTATACTGTCCTCTGTAGTATATATATACAGTATACTGTCCTCTGCAGTAGTCCATTTATAAAAGTCCATTTATTTCAGTAATGCAGCTTAAAATTAGAATTTTGTGAAAATGTTCAAAGTGTCACACCCTAGTCAGCTAATTAATCCATACCCCCTGAGCAACGGGGACCTGAGATTGTGATTTTGGGGTTTTCATAAACTGTAATCCACAATCATCCAAATTATAACAAATAAAAGCTTGGAATATCTCACTTTGCATGTAATGAGTCTCATATATTAGTTTCACCTTTTAAGTTGCATTACTGAAATAAATGAACTTTGCACAATATTCAAATTTATCGAGTTTCACCTGTACATACAGTGTACTATCCTCTGTAGTATATACACAGCATAATGCCTTCTGTAGTATATATACAGTATACTGTACTCTGTAGTATATATACAGTATACTATGCTCTGTAGTATATATACAGTATACTGTATTCTGTAATATATACACAGCATAATGCCTTCTGTAGTATATATACAGTGTACTGTACTCTGTAGTATATATACAGTGTACTCTCCTCTGTAGTATATACACAGCATAATGCCTTCTGTAGTATATATACAGTATACTGTACTCTGTAGTATAAATACAGTGTACTATCCTCTGTAGTATATATACAGTATACTGTACTCTGTAGTATATATACAGTGTACTGTCCTCTGTAGTATATATACAGTATACTGTACTCTGTAGTATATATACAGTATACTGTACTCTGTAGTATATATACAGTATACTATCCTCTGTAGTATATATACAGTATACTATCCTCTGAATATATATACAGTGTACTGTCCTGTATGTATAGTATATATATATATATATATATATATATATATATATATTATACAGTATGCTAACCTCTGTAGTATATATACAGTGTACTGTCCTCTGTAGTATATACACAGCATAATGCCTTCTGTAGTATATATACAGTATACTGTCCTCTGTAGTATATACAGTGTACTGTCCTCTGTATTATATATAGTGTACTGTCCTCTGTATTATATATATAGTGCACTGTCCTCTGTAGTATATACACAGTATACTGTACTCTGTAGTATATATACAGTGTACTGTCCTCTGTAGTATATATATAGTGTACTGTTCTCTGTAGTATATATATATATACTTTAGAATTTCAGGCTCCATTTCTCACCATCCACTACAGCTTTGAACGTGAAACTACAATCATTTTATAGACAATCATCTTGGCTATCTCATATGTAAATTGGACTTGCAGCTATTTAGCATATGATTAGTTATGCAGATTCTTGTTATGTAACTGCATTGTTACTGTTTTGCTCCTAAAATTCTAAGTTTTCATTTTGTAATTCCACCTTTGGCTATAACACTGCCTGAATCCTTCTGGGCATGCTCTTGATCAGATTTAAGCATGTCTCGACCAAAATCTGTTCCCAAGCCTCTTCTACATGTTCCGAATGTTGGTGCATACTGGTTGACTCACTTGGGTATGAATACAGCTTTTTCTTCAACTCTACCCAGAAGTGTGCGATTGAGTTAAGGTCTGGGGACTGTGGGGCCAATCCAGCACCACTATTCCATTGTCATTGAATCATGACGTATGCTTCAGGTCGTTGTCCTGCTGGAACACTATGTTGTCCTTTTCATACCCATAGTACTCAAGCGTACAAAGTAACTCTTCTTGTAGGAAACTCACATATAGCTCTGCATTGAGACCACCATGGTTCCAGGTCAAGTACCCAATGCCTTTGACTATGAAACAACCCCATATTATCAGGCTTTCTCCACCCAACTTGACAGTTCCTTCAATTTCTTGATCTACTAGCCCATTTTTCCCTTGTTTTTTCTAGACCCATTTCTTGGCTTGTCCTTTTTCTTTGAAAATATTCTTCATACAGTAGGTGCTCCTGGATTTGAACCAGTGACCTCTTGCTTGGAAATCAACGTAATAACTCTATGAATACCAAACACTGTAAAGTTCAGATCCACACCGAACTTTGCCAGGTTACCACTTTGTGGGAAAAGTTCAGGTTCAAGTTTGATGTTCGGGCATTTAATAAAACTTTTAAAAGGCTGCAGGGCAGCCAATCAACAAGATTTTACCCTAGGTTCAGACCTGAGCGTTCTAAATTACAGCGTGTTTTTGTCGCGCGTATTTCAGCGCGTTTTTGCAAATAGGAAACGCGCGTAAAACGCACGTTCTTGTGATTGACTACTGTGGTGTCAATCACAAAACGCGCGTCAAACGCCCCAAAGAAGCTCAAGTACTTGTTTATGCGTTAGGCTTACAGCCGCTCAAACGCGCTGTAAAACGCTCAAGTGTGAACCACTCCCATAGAGATGCATTGGTTCTAATCTGTTGAGCGGTTTTACAGCGCGCTTGAACGCGCTGTAAAACGCTCAGGTGTGAACTTAGGGTTAAGCTGTAGGCACTTAGAAACCATCACAGCCGTGCACAGTAATGGCATGGCTGTGATTGGCCGGTGCATCATATGACCCAGCCTCTATACAAGCTGGATCACATGTAGCACCACCCATCAGCTCTGAGTAAAGATGAGCGAATTTCTCAAAAATTCGATTCGTCCGGTTAGCCGAATTTCTCCCAAAAACCTGCTTCGATCCAAATTTATTCGGGGAGAATTGCGATAAAAAATGGCTATTTCTGGGCTGCTGAGAGCCTTTATATGGGTGTAGAATACTGTGCCTTGCAGTAACACACATAGGGAGTCTGCTGGGGTAGTGATATAATGCTGTCAGTATGACATGCAGATGAAAGGCGTCACTTTTAGAATGACTGCACACTTCACTGATTTGGGCAGTCATGGGGCCAAAACTGACCAAATAACTCAAGTATGAACTCAGCCTTACAGGTCGATGTTAGCGTCAAGAAGAAGCGCACTGCTTTCACACCCTCGTCAGCTGATTCCACATAGATGTCTACAGAACCTGTTCTATTAAACGCTTATACAAGTATTTCCCTGACAGAGTGGAGAGGGCGTCAGCAGTAAGTTTCTGTCGATGTCACTGATTCATTTGCCCTTCCTCTGATCCGTCAGAACAGTAACCCACAAAGAAATGGATCCTGCCTGTGGAGCATATTTGCATGTCTTCTGTGTATCTAGTGTTGAGCACGAATATTCGAATAGCGAATTTTTTTTTACGAATATCGGCACATCGCAAATTCACGAATATTTAGAATATAGTGCTATATATTCGTAAGAACGAATATTAGTTTTTTTTTGGTTTTTTTTTCCTCAATCTGAACCCCAAATTCCGTTGATGATAAAGAATATTGCGCTATTTTATTAATCTTCGTTAATTCTAGCAAGCCAACTGATTGGAAAGTTATACCCCATTCAAAGTTTAATTCGCAGTACGCGAATATTACACACGACCTTATGGCTGTTTTAGTGTTTTGTGGTCAGTTTTTCACTGATCTGTTGTTCCGTTTTTGCATCCCGTTGTGTTTCCACTACTGTTCCTTTTCTGTTCTGTTTTTCCGCGAAAACTGAAACTTTGTAAACATTGCAAACACCAAACACGTGCAAAATGGGCTGGGCACAGCATTTCTACAGCATGGATCTGCAAAAAACGGATTACATACGGACATGTGTTCCATATGCATTCCGTTTTTTATAAGGACCCATTGACTTGAATGGAGCCACTGAACGTGATTTGTGGACAATAATAGGACCTGTCTCAAAATAGTGCGGAACGGAATAACAGAAATACGGAAACGGAATGCATACAGAGTAAATTTTTTTTTTCCAGACCCATTGAAATGAACGGAACAGCTGGCCCCTGATAGAACAGTACTATCCTTGCCCGTTATGCGGACAATATTAGGACATGTTCTATCTTTGAACAAAAAGGAAACATGAAAATATGAGCAGTACCTTCCGTTTTTTGTAGAATAGTCGATATGTATTCGATATAGTGCTATATATTCTTTTTTTTTAATATTTGTCATTTTATTCCATCTAAAGTGATGATTCCTCCCTGCTTAAGCTGCTTGTAGGCCAATGACTCATGAAGCAGGGAGCAATCATGTGTTCAGAAGGGAAAAAATGCAGAATTTTCGCTAGTGATTATTGAGGACCCCGATGCTCGGGTGCTGGGGTGCTCTGCCCTATAGAAGTCAATGGGAGGAGCATTAAACCAGGCACCCCCTGCTCTGAAGAGGGGAGGGTGCCTGGTTCATAGGAAAAGGTCAGAAATTGATGGAAACATCACCGATATGGGTTGGGGACAGCATGGGGAGGATGTCTGGATGCATCTTGGACTACAATGTCGCTGCTGGGAAAGATGTTGCCCGAGTTGTACGCCACTTTTACAGACTGACCATAAAACTCACAAAACCGAAGATAAAAGCGAGTTTAGATGAAAAATTAGGAGGTGGGAGGGTCTGGGAGGGAGGGTATGCTGCTGATTGGCTGGAATGTGTCTGCTGACTGTGAGGTACAGGGTCAAAGTTTGCTCAAGATGACGTATAGGAGCGAACCGAACATCGCATATGTTCGCCCGTCGCGGCGAACGCAAACAAGCGATGTTCGCCGGCGAATAGTTCGGGACATCTCTCACCTATGGCACAGGTGCCAGAGGCAGCGCTCAGACCCCTCCCTGTGGGCACTTGGACCCTGGAAAAAGTCTATGGTGTACCAATATGCCTTAGACTTTTCCTGCCGTTCATCAGCGCAGGCGCACTATGAACAGTGTAGGCTGCGCACTGAATGCAGACAGGCTCTATAGGAGTAATAAAGTACATGGTAGATATACTATACTGGACTGCAGTGTTCAGGCCAAATTGCCGTGTTGGCAGTTTGCGATAAATACGTGGTTTTTGGGTTGCAGTTTGGACACTCTGTCTCTAAAAGGATTGTCATCACTGGTATATATATTACAGAGGACAGTATACTGTATACAGCCAGGTCCATAAATATTGGGACATCAACACAATTCTAACATTTTGGGCTCTATACACCACCACAATAGATTTGAAATGAAACTAACATATCTGCCTTTCTCTTGTTGTGGCACCAAAAGTAATGGGACAGAATAATAATCATTAATCAAACTTTCACTTTTAATACTTGCTTGAAAATCCTTTGCAGTCAATTACAGCCTGAAGTCTGGAACGCATAGACATCACCAGATGCTGGGTTTCATCCCTGGTGATGCTCTGCCAGGCCTCTACTGCAACTGTCTTCAGTTCCTGCTTGTTCTTGGGGCATTTTCCCTTCAGTTTTGTCTTCAGCAAGTGAAATGCATGCTCAATCGGATTCAGGTCAGGTGATTGACTCGGCCATTGCATAACATTCCAGTTCTTTCCCTTAAAAAACTCTTTGGTTGCTTTTGCAGTATGCTTCGGGTCATTGTCCATCTGTACTGTGAAGCGCCGTCCAATGAGTTCTGAAGCATTTGGCTGAATATGAGCAGATAATATTGCCCGAAACACTTCAGAACTCATCCTGCTGCTTCTGTCAGCAGTCACATCATCAATAAATACAAGAGAAGCAGTTCCATTGGCCGCCATACATGACCACGCCATGACACTACCACCACCATGCTTTACTGATGAGGTGGTATGCTTAGCATCATGAGCAGTTCCTTTCCTTCTCCATACTCTTCTCTTCCCATCACTCTGGTACACGTTGATCTTGGTCTCATCTGTCCATAGGATGTTGCTCCAGAACTGTGAAGGCTTTTTTAGATGCCGTTTGGCAAACTCTAATCCGGCCTTCTTGTTTTTGATGCTCACTAGTGTTGAGCGCGAATATTCGAAAAGCGAATTTTTTTAGCGAATATCGGCACTTCGCTAATTCGCGAATATTTCGAATATAGCGCTATAAATTCGCTATTTCGAATATTCGTTTTTTTTTTTTTAGTTATATTTTTTTCTTTCCTACTTCCCAAAAGTAGTTCTTACCTGTCCTGAGGATTCCTGGCTGCTCTAGTCAGTGCCCATTGCCGCTTCTGCCGACTTCCGTGCTCATGTGGAGCGTCCCCATCCATGGGAGAATCTCCATATACTAAAATGTACTGTCGGATTTGAGGAATTACGTTGAAATCGCAATGCGATTAATTCAAGTTATATTAATCGCATTGCGATTACAACTTAGCACTGCTATCTTACATAGGCTAGAATTAACAAATATGGAATATATGCTATGCACTAGCAGTGCTAAGTTGAAATCGCAATCGCGAATACTTTAAGTTAAATTAATCGCATTGCGATTTCAACTTAGCACTGCTGCTATATTCCATATTCGTTAACTTCGTTAATTCTAGCAAGCTGACCCATTATAAACCCAGCTCTAAGTTGAAATCGCAATGCGATTAATATAACTTGAATTAATCGCATTGCGATTTCAGCGTAATTCCTCAAATCCGACAGTACATTTTAGTATATGGAGACGTTCCCATGGTGATGGGGACGCTCCATGAGCTACAGAAGTTATGGTTGGCTTGGTAGAATTAGCGAATAGCGAATATGACGAATGTATTCGTCATATTCCTCAAAACGAAGATAGCAGTATTCTACATCTTCGTTTTAGCTACCTATTCGTCTCGTCATCGTCAACTTAGCTATTCGCTAATTCTAGCAATCAAATAGGAAGGTTGACTTACCAGACAGCTGTGTTAAATTAAGCTATGCGATTTTTTTTTAATACAATAATTATATTACTTGATAAAATTATTATAAGTATTCTATTTATTAAAAAAAAAAAAATCGCATAGCGAATTTAACACAACTGTCTCTATAGTCAACCTTCCTATTTGATTGCTAGAATTAGCGAAGTTGACGAATAGGTAGCTAAAACGAAGATGTAGAATACTTCGTTATCTTCGTTTTGAGGAATATGACGAATACATTCGTCATATCCGTCATCCTCGCTAATTCTAGATATGAAACCAATAGGAAAGTAGCCTTAAGTACAAATCGCAATATGCGATTATTTAAATCGCATGTTAATCGCGATAACTAGAAAAAATGACGAATATTCGATTTCGACGAATATGAAACGAATATTCATTCGAATATTCGCGAATTTCGTCGAAATCGAATATGGCACCTGCCGCTCATCACTAATGCTCACCAATGGTTTCCATCTTGTGGTGAACCCTCTGTGTTCTCTCTGGTGAAGTCTTCTCTTGATGGTTGACTTTGGCACACATACACCTACCTCCTGGAGAGTGTTCTTGATCTGGCCAACTATTGTGAAGGGTGTATTCTTCACCAGGGAAAGAATTCTTCGGTCATCCACCACAGTTGTTTTCAGTGGTCTCCCGGGTCTTTTGGTGTTGCTGAGCTCACCGGTGCGTTCCTTCTTTTTAAGAATGTCCCAAACAGTTGTTTTGGCCGCGCCTAATGTTTTTGCTAACTCTCTGATGGGTTTGTAATGATGGCTTCACTGATAGTGACAGCTCTTTGGATCTCATCTTGAGAGTTAACAGCAACAGATTCCAAATGCAGATAGCAGACTTGAAATGAAGGACCTTTTATCTGCTCTCTGTAATTGGGATAATGAGGGAATAACACACACCTGGCCATGGAACAGCTGAGAAGCCAATTGTCCCAATTTGACAAGTGATGAAG
>CM065590.1:585104424-585122483 GCA_033119425.1 Bufotes viridis
GGGCAGTGTGGCGGACATTACTGTGTGGGGGCAGTGTGGCAGACATTACTGTGTGGGGCAGTGTGGCGGACATTACTGTGTGGGGGGCAGTGTGGCGGACATTACTGTGTGGGGGCAGTGTGGCGGACATTACTGTGTGGGGGCAGTGTGGCGGACATTACTGTGTGGGGGCAGTGTGGCGGACATTACTGTGTGGGGGCAGTGTGGCGGACATTACTGTGTGAGGGGCAGTGTGGTGGACATTACTGTGTGGGGGCAGTGTGGCGGACATTACTGTGTGGGGGCAGTGTGGCAGACATTACTGTGTGGGGGGCAGTGTGGCGGACATTACTGTGTGAGGGGCAGTGTGGTGGACATTACTGTGTGGGGGGCAGTGTGGCGGACATTACTGTGTGGGGGGCAGTGTGGCAGACATTACTGTGTGGGGGGCAGTGTGGCGGACATTACTGTGTGGGGGGCAGTGTGGCGGACATTACTGTGTGGGGGGCAGTGTGGCGGACATTACTGTGTGGGGGCAGTGTGGCAGACATTACTGTGTGGGGTGGCATTATACAAAAGCTCTGCAGATGCAACTCCCATGTATTGGGTCACCACAATTTGGGTGGTCATTCACTTAATGAATCCTGTTATGGGGAGAATCTGTGGATGACACAAATTTGTCATCCACAGACACCCCCCCCACCCCCCCCCCCCCAAAACAGGGTTAATTTACTGAATGACCACCAATAAAAGAGGTGGGGTCACATATGCTATTTCATAATGACAGCAGGGCCCGTGCGGTGACTGTATTCTACCATACCCCCCCCCCCCCCCGATCACTGGATCTAATCTTATTAACTATATAACTGTAGTAAATCACTACAGTTATATAGTTAAGATTATATACAGTGTGTGGGGGTAGTAGAATACAGTCACTGCACGGGCTCGCTGGCGCTGTCATCAAAACAGCAGATACAACCCCACAGCCTCACCCCTTGTATTGGGGGTCATTCCTACATGGACCCTGTTATGGGGAGGGGGGATCTGTGGATGACACAAATGTGTCATCCACAGATTCCCCAATAACAGTGTCATCCATCACAGATCCCCCATAGCAGTGTCATCCACAAGTTGGAGGGGGGGGGGGGGCGCACTTGGGCAGCTCAGCCTCTGTTGGTGGTGGACCTTGTCCCAGCCCTGAACTGAAGTTTGAACTCAGCCTTACAGGTCGATGTTAGCGTCAAGAAGAAGCGCACTGCTTTCACATCCTCGTCAGCTGATTCCACATAGATGTCTACAGAACCTGATCTATTAAACGCTTATACAAGTATTTCCCTGACAGAGTGGAGAGGGCGTCAGCAGTAAGTTTCTGTTGAAGTCACTGATTCATTTGCCCTTCCTCTGACCCTGGGTTCACACCTGAGCGTTTCTGAGACGCCTGTTTTACGTGCGTATTACAGCGTGTTTTTGCAAATAGGAAACGCGCGTCATACGCGTGTTCGTGAGTCTGGAGACCAATTGAAAATGGCATATCTACACTTTAACCCTAGGTACACACCTAGCGTTTTTTCAGCGCGTTCCTACGCGCTGAAAAATGCACGACATGTGAAATGCCATGTATCCCTATGGGCATGGTACACATTTGGGCGTTTTACAGCGTGTTTAAACGCGCTGAAAAACGCCTGACGCAAACGCTAGTGCTTGAGCTTCTTTGGGGCGTTTTTTCAAGCGTTTCCACCCATTGGAATGCATGGGAACGCTCCAAGATGAAGATATGCGCGTTTTCTGTTTAAAAAACGCACATACGATCGCGCGTTTTTCTCATTTGACCCAGCATAAAAAGGCCGCTTCCAGGTTCAACACAGAATCCTAGGCCCCAGCATGGAGGAAGCTGGATGTGAGGCGGAGACCCTTTTTAGTGGATCTGGAACCTGTCAATCAAAAAAACGCCTAAAAAACGCGCGTTCCTTAAATGCAAAAACGCCCATGAAAACGCGCGTTTGTCGTGCGAAAAAACGCTCAAAAAAACGCCCGCTCCAAAAACGCTTAGGTGTGTTCCCAGCCTAACGCGTGTTAAACGCGCGTTTTACGCTCGTTCCCATTGAAGTCTATGGGTGCAAACGCGCGACAAAACGCCCCAAAGAAGCTCAAGAACTTCTTTGAGCGTAGGGCGTTTTACAGCGCGTTCAAACGCGCTGTAAAACGCTCAGGTGAGAACCATGCCCATAGGGCAGGCATGTCTAAGCTGCGGCCCACCAGCTGTTGCAAAACTACAACTCCCAGCATTCCCTAATAGCTGTAGGTTATCAAGGCATGCTGGAAGTTGTAGTTTTCCAACAGCTGGAGGGCCGCAGTTTGGACATCCCTGCCATAGGGAAACATGAGCTTTCTCCTGTTGAGCGTTTTACAGCGTGTTTGAACGCGCTGTAAAATGCGCAAGTGTGGACTGAGGGTGATCCGTCAGAACAGTAACCCACAAAGAAATGGATCCTGCCTGTGGAGCATATTTGCATGTCTTCTGTGTATCTAGTAGTGTTGAGCGCGAATATTCGAATAGTGATTTTTTTTTACAAATAACGGCACATCGCAAATTCGCGAATATTTAAAATATAGTGCTATATAATCGTAAAAACGAATATTTTTTTTTCTCAATCTGAACGCCAAATACCGTTGATGATAAAGAATATTGCTCTATGTTCTTAATCTTCGTTAATTCTAGCAAGTTGCTTATGCACAGCTCTAAGATAGATTCGCATTGCGATAATTTTAATTTGCCTATTTTTTAAATAAATAGAATAATTACAATAATTATTCTATTTATTGGAAAAAATAGGCAAAGTATCATTATCGCATTGCAAATCCAACTGACCCTAAGTTCACACTTGCGCGTTTTACAGCGCGTTCGAACACGCTGTAAAACGCATAACCGATGCAAACCAATGCTTCCCTATGGGACTGGTTCACATTTTCGTGTTTTACAGCGCGTTCGAACGCGCTGAAAAACGCCCGACGCATAAACAAGTACTTGAGCTTTTTTGGGGGCGTTTGTAGCGCGTTTTAGCTTCAATGGGAACGCGCAACGCTTGTATTTTGCGCGTTTTTGACACTGAAAGCGCGTTTATGAATTTGCAACATGCTGGAAAGGCCAAACCCCAGGTGCTAGGCATAGTTTGGAGAGAAGCCAACACTGCAGTCAATCACACAAACGCGCGTTTACTATTGACAAAAACGCACGCAAAAATGCACGTAAAACGCGCGACAAAAACGCGCGGAGAACGCGCTTCTCAGAAACGCTCAGGTGTGAACCCAGCGTTAGAGCTGAGCATAGACCAGTTTACTTGGCTTGGTAGAATTAACGAAGATAACGAATTCGAATACAGCGCTATATTCTGTTATCTTCATTAATTCTAGATAGCAAACCAATCGGAAAGTTGCCCTATACCCCGATCAAAGTTAAAGTCGCAATATGCGAATAATTAAATCGCATATTATTCGCGATAAATAAAATAATGATGGATATTCGATTTCAACAAATATATGACACATAATTAATCGAATATTCACAAAATATCGTGAAATCGAAGATGATTAGATAGAATGATTAGGTAGATTAGATAGATTAGATAGATTAGATAGATTAGATAGATTAGATAGATTAGATTAGCTAGATTAGATTAGCTAGATTAGATAGATTAGATTAGATAGATTAGATTAGGTAGATTAGACAGATTAGATAGATTAGATAGATTAGATTAGATAGATTAGATAGATTAGATAGATTAGATTAGATTAGATAGATTAGATTATATAGATTAGATTAGATAGATTAGATAGATTAGCTAGATTAGCTAGATTAGATAGATTAGATAGATTAGATATATTAGATAGATTCGATAGATTAGATATATTAGATAGATTCGATAGATTAGATATATTAGATAGATTAGATTAGATAGATTAGATAGATTAGATAGATTAGATAGATTAGATTAGATAGATTAGCTAGATTAGATATATTAGATAGATTAGATTAGATAGATTAGATAGATTAGATAGATTAGATAGATTAGATAGATAGACAATAGTTCAAATGGCTGCATCTCTCACCTCCACTTTCAATCCAAGAAGCACGGAGAAGAGACCAGGACTGGGCCTTATGAAGTATCCAAAGGAAAAATGGGATCCAGCTTCTTATGGAATAAAAACGTTTCTTTATTGGCTCATCATATAAAATCCATCAAAGTCTCAGAAAATGACATCAAAGTGACGCGTTTCGGGCTACAGAATCCAGCCCTTCATCAAGACATAACAAAGTGTATTAAAACCATTCCTTTTATACAGCACAGGGTCCAACCTCTTCTAATTAGCAAGAGATCCTGCACCTGGAACCTAGAATGTGAGCCCTTCAGTGATCCAGGGGAGGAGATCCGGCATCACCGGCGGTGCGTACATATACATAATGAGGACATCTTAGTTGTATCGCAGAGTAAGATTATGTTTTCTATTTAGCCCTTTTGGTATACAGGTGTCAAGCGAAAACATCCAGAAGGTTTCCCTACTGAGAAGTTTTTGTCTACGGTCCCCTCCTCTCATAGGCAATGTCACCACTTCGATCCCCTGTGCACAAAACGCAGATGCGTCTCCTTTGTGAACAGTGGCGAAGTGGAAAGTCGCCGCCGATACGTTACGAGTCTGAAAATAAAGGATGTCACTAAGATGTTTTCTAATGCGTATTTTCAACTCTTTCATAGAGCATCCAACATACTGAAGTTTACAGATTTTACATGTGATAACATACACAACAAATTCCGTATTATAATTAATATATTGTTTCACAGTGTGTCTGTTATTATTCACTGTGGACGTATCCTCCCTAGTAACGCACATGTATCGGCAGCAGATACATCTCCTACTTCCACATTTATAATTGCCAGTGGTTTTTGGCCAGGAGCATACCCGAGGGATGGTGTCAGTAATAAACTGTGGGGGCTTTTTTAGATATACATTTGATGCCTGCAGATACCACATCTCTCCACTCCTCATCATAACTGAGGACAGGGGGATGTTTCCGGATAATCTTGCAGATGTGTGGATATTCTCTACTATAATTAGTGATAAAAACAGTCGGCTTTTTATCCTCTTGAGCAGAATTAAATTCTTCACTTTTTTGATGTCTATAGGGTTTTTTCATAGTCTGAGGAAAAATCAAAGACTCTCTGTTTTTCAATCTGGCAAATTCAATGCCTTTATTAATATTTTGAAGTGTATAACCTCTACTGAGAAGTCTGTGTGTGATAACCTCTGTTTCTTTTGAGAATAAGCCCTCCGTGGAGCAATTGCGTCTTGCTCTGATCGTTTCCCCTTTTGGTATATTATTTATGACATGCGGTGGGTGGCAGGAGGAGGCAAGAAGAATGGTATTCTCAGATGTCTTTTTCCTAAAAGTACAAGTAGTGACCAGTCCCTCAGAGACGTCCGATTCCAAATGCAAATCAAGAAAATCGATTTTAGCTGAATCGCTAACATACGTGAGTTTAATGGAATCTGTACAGTTATTGAGATACTGGGCTACCATATTCTCCTCTCCCTGCCAAACCCACAGCATATCCTCTATATAACGTCCATACCATTTTATATAGCCAGCAAAAGGGTTGTCATCAAGAAGCAAAAAATGTCGTTCCCACCACGCCATGTACATATTTGCTATGGATGGTGAGTGTGTGGCCCCCATTGAGACACCTGGCATTTGGAGATAGTATTTCCTATTAAACATAAAGAAATTATGTCTCATAAGAAAATCCACACATATGCACAAAAAATCCTGTAATTCCAAAGTATAGTTACTATAGTGCTCCAGAAACCATTTAAGAGCCATGATGGCTGAGTCCTGAGGAATGTTAGTGTACAGTGCGGTAATATCAGCCGCAACCCAGATATAATCACCGCTCCACTTAAAATTATAGAAGTTCTGAAGCGCTGTGCGACTGTCCTTCAGGTAACCCGGCATCAGGGGTATGAGTGGTTGTAGCAGGGAATCAGTCCACTCTGATTTCTCAGAATAGGATCCAATGCCCGCCGCAATCGGACGCATAGGGGGTGAAAAACCTGGTTTATGCACCTTGGGGAGTGCGTGAAAAATTGGTGTGGTCGCATGTTCCACATAAATATACTCCACTTCTCTTTAAGGCCTCATGCACACGAACGTGTGCACCCCGTGCCCGTATTGCGGGCCGCATTTGCGGATCCGCAATGCATGGGCACCATTCCGGGGCCATTCCGCATCACGGATGCAGACCCATTCATTTCAATGGGTCCGCAAATCCAGAGATGCGGAACGGTGCGGAATGGAATGACGGAACGGAACACTACGGAAGCACTACGGAGTGCTTCCGCGGGGTTCCGTTCCGTACTTCCGTCCCGCAAAAAGATAGAACATGTGCTATCTTTTGCGGAACGGGCAGATCGCGGACCCATTCAAGTGAATGGGTCCACTATCTGCTGCGGCTGCTCCACGGCCGGTGCCCGAGCATTGCGGCCCGCAATACGGGCACGGGGTGCACACGTTCGTGTGCATGAGGCCTTAGAGAGAATTCCCAGTCCCTGGCCCTCCAACAGAATGCTATGAAGCTTCTCCTGGTAAGGGAGGAGCGGATTGGAATCCAACAGCAAATATGTATTTTTATCATTCAGCATATTTTGAACTTGCTCCTTGTACATATTGCTGTCCAGGATTACCACCGCTCCTCCCTTATCCGCCTTGCGAATCACAATCTCCTGCATATCATGTAAAACCTGCAAAGCATTCATTTCCTCCTTGGTAAGATTGTGAGATTTTCGTTTAGATCTATGTTTCAGCTTCAAAGCACACAAAGCTTTTTCCACTAACTCCTGGAACTTGTCAAGAACCACAGAACGAGATTGTATCTGGTAAAAACCCTTATTAGATATCCTAAGGCCTTATTCACACATCCGCAATGTAGTCCGCATGTATTCCGCAATTTTGCGGAATACATGCGGACCCATTGACTGTGAATGGGGCCGGGAACGATGCGGAGAGCACACACTGTGCTCTCCGCATCCGATTTTGCGGAGCGCGCCGCCGATTTTGCGGTCCGCGGCTCCGCAAAAAAAATAGAGCATGTCCTATTCTTGTCCGCAATTGCGGACAAGAAGAGGCATTTTCTATGGAGTTCGGGCAATGTGCGGTCCGCAAAAATGCGGAATGCACATTGCCGGTGTGTCCGTGTTTTGCGGATCCGCGGCTCCGTGGAGCCGCAAAACACAACGGATGTGTGAATAAGGCCTAAACGTTTCTGAAACATTTTGTAGTTGTAGGTTCTCCGCCCTCTGACAAGATTCCTGAAGTGTTGAAAGACAGATCAATTCTCTGAAGTCAAACATTGGATATTGCATCAGTGTATCACTTAAAGTAGGAACCATCTGTATTGCTGTCTGACTTGTTTGACCCATGTTCACACTCATTGCTGTTTGACCTATGTTCACACTCATTGCTATTTGGCTTGTTTGACCTGTATTCACACTCACTGCTGTCTGGCTTGTTTGACCCATGTTCACACTCATTGCTGTTTGACATGTATTTAGAACTTCCAGCAGTGAATATTTCCCTTAAAATATAACTTTTAATATTCCTAATAAAATGGGGTCAAATGCCCCAATAGGTACCTCAAAAGTCAACAGTTAATACTAACAGACTGACACATCATAGGTAAGGTGGTCACCAGTGAAAGATACTTAGGATAGTGTAGATGAACTAACATGAACTAGGAGATCTCCACCATCAGGAGTTGTCCCCGGGCATAGGGCTAACCTAGGGTCAATCTTAGGGACAGTATCATGTTAGTTCATCTACACTATCCTAAGTGTCCTTCACTGGTGACCACCTTACCTATGATGTGTCAGTCTGTTAGTATCAACTGTGACTACATGTTATTCTCCTCTTTAGAGTGTTGACTTTTGAGGTACCTATTGGGGCATTTGACCCCGTTTTATTAGGAATATTAAAAGTTATATTTTAAGGGAAATATTCACTGCTGGAAGTTCTGTTTGTATACACATTTCCCCACTACCTTGTCTATAGGTTTTTTTGCTGGAACTGTTTGACCTGTATTCACACTCACTGCTGTCTGGCTTGTTTGACCCATGTTCACACTCATTGCTGTTTGACATGTATTTACACTCATTGCTATTTGGTTTGTTTGGCCTGTGTTCACACTCACTGCGTCTTTATTAGGTGAGAAGTGTTTTTTTATAGTGAGATTTCTAACAAGACGATTAATATCAATGATTGTGTGACACGGGTCAAAACTGCAGGACGGGGAGAAAGAAAAACCCTTCCGCAGTACCCCCTCCTGAATGGGGGAGATGGGCACTGAGGATAGGTTAATTACCTGAATATCGTCATCGATTATTTCCGCCTGTTCTTTGTGAGTAGAGTCTTCATGCGGCTTATGTGGGGTCCCTATATCAGAACCATTCATCTCCTCTGTAGCAGAGTCCACCGAGTCCATGTCCGTGGAGCTGAATGAGACACGTGAGTTGGGTCTCCCCTTGGTGATTGACTGCGGGACACCATTTTTATTGCTAGACCAGGTGAAAACTGTATCGGTACTGTAGTCCAGGTGGTCTCTATTGAACTTGCACTGTTTATATTCAATGATAGTGTCCTCCAATTTGTTCAAATTTTCTTTTAGTTTGATGTCCATGTTTTGAAAATTATCATCTTGTTCATGTTGTTTAAGATCCTCTTGTGAAGTTTTTATTTCCTCATGGGTTTCCTTCAAACAAATTTCTTCCTGTGTAATAATGAGCTGCATCAGCTTCAGAGAACAGTCATTTAAAATGTTGTTGTACCACTGTGCTGCAAAAGGATCGGAATAGGCGCCGGTTGGTTTCTTTTTAATGCGAAGTCTCAAAAGAAACAGAGGTTATCACACACAGACTTCTCAGTAGAGGTTTTACACTGCAAAATATTAACTCCTTAAGGACACATGACGTATGGGTACGTCATGTGTCCAGTCCCTAAAGATGGCGCCCGCTCCTGGCCGCTGCGGGCACCATCGCTGCGGGGGTCCGGCTGATTCCTGTAGCTGACCCCCGCAGCTGATGATCGCGGTCGGCAGCGCTGCCGACCGCGATCATTTAACCCCGCAGATGCCGTGATCAATCCTGATCACGGCATCTGCACGCGCTAAAACCGAAAGTAAAACTTTCGGCAGCGCTCCGGCTCCCCCTAGTGGTGATCGGGAGAATCGGAGCGCTGTAAGGGATAGCCTCAAGCCTTTCATTCAGCATGAGGCTATCACTTACTATTTCCTATGGAGCCCTTGTTAGCAATAGGGCTTCATAGGAAAGTAGTAAATGCTCATAAACTCCAATACAAGTGTATTGGAGTTTATGATAGAAGCAATCAGGTAACTGATTTATATAGGTCCCTATGGGATCTATATAAAAGTGTAAAAAAATAAAAAAAATAAAAAAATAAATAAAAAAACCTAAAAATTTAAATCACCCCCTTTCCCCAAAATTAAAATAAAATAATAAAAAAATAAAAAATACACATCATGGGTGTCACAATGTGTGAAAACGCCCATAGTATAAAAATATAAAAATATATTTCCCATACGGTAAACAGAAAAACGGAAAAAGCGCCCAAATGGCCGATTTGCCGCTTTTGGACGCTTCATTTCCTCAAAAAAATTAAATAAAAGCGATCAAAAAGTCCTACACACCCCATAATGGTATCAACTAAAAGTTAAGATCGCCCGCAAAAAATAAGCCCCCATACAACGCCATACACTTATATACAAATACGTTATAGCGGTCAAAACATGGCGACAAAAAAAAAAAAATTTTTCCCAGTTTGGAATTTTTTCACTATCAAAACGCAAGAAAAGCTATACATATTGGGTATCGCCGGATTCGTACTGACCTGTAGAATAAAACTAAATGGTCAGTTTTATCGCAAATCAAACGTCGTAATTTAGAAACCCGTAAAACTGTGGTGAAATTGCTTTTTTTTTGCAATTTCACCCCATTTGGAATTTTTTTTCCCGCTTCCCACTACACCGTATGCATTATTAAATGATGGCGTTGGAAAGTACAACTTGTCCCGCAAAAAATAAGCCCTCATATGGCCATGTGAACGGAAGAATAAAAAAGTTATGGCTCTTGGAAGGCATAGAGCGCAAAACGAAAACGCAAAAATGTAAAAACCCTGTGTCCTTAAGGGGTTAATAAAGGCATTGAATTTGCCAGATTGAAAAACAGAGAGTCCTTGATTTTTCCTCAGACTATGAAAAAACCCTATAGACGGAAAAAAAGTGAAGAATTTAATTCTGCTCAAGCGGATAAAAAGCCGACTGTTTTTATCACTAATTACAGTAGAGAATATCCACACATCTGCAAGATTATCCGGAAACATCCCCCTGTCCTCAGTTATGATGAGGAATGGAGAGATGCCGTATCTGCAGGCATCAAATGTATATCTAAAAAAGCCCCCACAGTTTATTACTGACACTATCCCTCGGGTATGCTCCTGGACAAAAACCACTGGCAATTATAAATGTGGAAGTAGGAGATGTATCTGCTGCCGATAAATGTGCGTTACTAGGGAGGATACGTCCACAGTGAATAATAACAGACACACTGTGAAACAATATATTAATTGTAACACGGAATTTGTTGTGTATGTTATCACATGTAAAATCTGTAAACTTCAGTATGTTGGATGCTCTATGAAAGAGTTGAAAATACGCATTAGAAAACATCTTAGTGAAATCCCTTATTTTCCGACTCGTAACGTATCAGCGGCGACTTTCCACTTCGCCACTGTTCACAAAGGAGACGCATCTGCGTTTTGTGCTCAGGGGATCGAAGTGGTGACATTGCCTATGAGAGGAGGGGACCGTAGACAAAAACTTCTCAGTAGGGAAACCTTCTGGATGTTTTCGCTTGACACCTGTATACCAAAAGGGCTAAATAGAAAACATGAAGATGTCCTCATTATGTATATGTACGCACCGCCGGTGATGCCGGATCTCCTCCCCTGGATCACTGAAGGGCTCACATTCTAGGTTCCAGGTGCAGGATCTCTTGCTAATTAGAAGAGGTTGGACCCTGTGCTGTATAAAAGGAATGGTTTTAATACACTTTGTTATGTCTTGATGAAGGGCTGGATTCTGTAGCCCGAAACGCGTCACTTTGATGTCATTTTCTGAGACTTTGATGGATTTTATATGATGAGCCAATAAAGAAACGTTTTTATTCCATAAGAAGCTGGATCCCATTTTTCCATTGGATATAGATAGATAGGTAGATTAGATGAATTAATGGATAAATAGATACATAGTGATAGATAGATAGATTGATAGATAGATCGATAGATAGATATTTGATAGATAGATAGATAGATAGATAGATAAACAGATGGCAGATGGCAGATGATAGATAGATAGGTAGATAGATAGATAGATAGATAGATAGATAGATAGATAGATAGATAGATAATTGTTAGATGGCTGGTTAGATAAATAATTGACAGATAAAAGGTTAGATAGATACAGATGTGTCCTCACCTAACTGATCACTAATCTCACCATGTCCTGAGATGTGAGTCACGAAATGACGTTATATCTAAATTGGATAAATTGTGATGCATTGTTCAGACAGCAGGAGGCGCATTTTCTTTCTAGTTTAACACCTGCACTTTGGGTAAATACCTGGTACTGGAACTACAGTTGTGAAATATGGCTTGGTTCACATCAGGTCTTTGTCTTACATTTAAAATACATAAAAAAAACGAGCAGAAGGACCCGGCTTCGCAAATGTAAATTGAATCTATTTCAATTCATGTTTCCGTGTGTCGGTTAAAGATATCAACACTATCCCCCATAACAGTGACCTCTATAGCAACCCACTCCACTGTCTGCTGAGCCATGTATCTAATCCTATCCTGTGTGATACCGTCTGCTGAGCCATGTATCTAATCCTATCCTGTGTGATATTGTCTGCTGAGCTTATCTAAGCGTCTACTGTGTGATACTGTCTGCAGAGCCTTGTATCTAATCCTCACCTGTGTGATACTGTCTAATGAACTGTGTATCAAATCCTGTACTGTGTGATACTGTCTGATGAGCTGTGTATCTAATTATGTACTGTGTGATACTGTCGTCAGAGCTACAGTATGTATCTAATCCTGTACTGTCTGATACTGTCTGCTGAGCTGTGTATCTAATCAAACCCTGTGTAATACTGTCTGCTGAGCTGTGTATCTAATCTTATACTGTATGATACTGTCTGCAGAGCTGTGTATCTAATACTCTCCTATGTGATACTGTCTAATTAGCTGTGTATCTAATCCTATCATGTGTGATACTGTCTGTTGAGCTGTGTATCTAAACATCTACAGTGTTATACTGTCTGCAGAGCTGTGTATCTAATACTCTTCTGTGTGATACTGTCTGCAGAGTTGTGTATCTAAACCTCTACTGTGCGATACTGTCTGCTGAGCTGTGTATCTAACCCTCACCTGTGTTATACTGTCTAATAAGCTGTGTATCTAATCATGTACTATGTGATACTGTCTGCAAAGCTATTTATCTAATCATCTCCTGTGTGATACTGTCTGCTGAGCTGTGTATCTAATCCTATCCTGTGTAATACTGTCCACTGTGCTGTGTATCTAATCCTATCATGTGTGATACTTTATGCAGAGCTGTGTATCTAATCCTATCCCGTGTAATACTGTCTGCTGAGCTGTGTATCTAATCCTATCCTGTGTGATACTGTCTGCTGAGCTGTGTATCTAATCCTCTCCTGTGTGATACTGTCTGCTGAGCCGTGTATCTAATCCTATCCTGTGTGATACTGTGTACTAAGCTAAGTATCTAATACACTCCTGTGTGATACTGTCTGCTGATCTGTGTATCTAATCCCGTACTGTATGATACTGTCTGCTGAGCTATGTATCTAATACTATCCTATGTAATACTGTGTACTGAGCTGTGTATCTAATAATATCCTGTGTGATACTGTCTGCTGAGCTGTGTATCTAATCCTATTAGGCATGATACTGTCTGCTGAGCTGTGTATCTAATACTCTCCCGTGTAATACTGTCTACTGAGCTGTGTATCTAATACTCTCCTGTGTGATACTGTCTGCTGAGCTGTGTATCTAATCCTATTAGGCGTGATACTGTATAGAGTGTTATACAGTGGGGGGGGGGGGGGTGATAGATTTCCATCCCTGTATTTCCCTGTCTTGTGGATGATGCCTGATTACACCGGTTCTATATTCTTGGGGCCACAGAGCAGACATTCAGATGCAGGCAGCACATGGTGAAGTCCACAGCTTTTTTGCCCCCATTGAAATGAATGGGTCGTCAAAAATGTGGATCGGATGCAGACCAAAAATATGGTCATGTGACTGCACTGAGGCTGAATACACATGAAGTACTTTGGATGAGGATGTGAAGCAGAGCCGCCTACAGAAATGGCCTGGAAAGGAATTAGAAATATCCAGCAAAGGACGGATTCATACTTCTGTCTTTGTCTGGAAACCGGCTGTGTTTAGCGTCCGGGCCTCATATTTACTGCTTATCGCCTCTTTCACACGACCTTATGGCTGTTTTAGTGTTTTGTGGTCCGTTTTTCACTGATCTGTTGTTCCGTTTTTGCATCCCGTTGTGTTTCCACTTCTGTTCCTTTTCTGTTCTGTTTTTGTTCTGTTTTTCCGTGAAAACTGAAACTTTGTAAACATTGCAAACACCAAACACGTGCAAAATGGTCTGGGCACAGCATTTCTACAGCATGGATCTGCAAAAAACGGATTACATACGGACCCATTGGACCCATTGACTTCAATGGAGCCACTGAATGTGATTTGCGGACAATAATAGGATCTGACTCAAAATGACGCGGAACGGAATAAAGTAAATACGGAAACGGAATGCATACGGAGTAAATTCCGTTATTTTTTTGCAGACCCATTGAAATGAACGGAACATCTGGCCCCTGATAGAACAGCACTATCCTTACCCGTTATGCGGACAATAATAGGACATGTTCTATCTTAGAACAAAAAGGAGACATGGAAATATGAGCAGTACCTTCCGATTTTTGTAGAATAGTCGATATATTTGGAAATATTCGGTAAAACAAATGTATTCGATATAGTGCTATATATTCATTTTTTTAAATAGTTGTCATTTTTTCCCTTATTGGTTATATACACAGGGTATATCCACGCGGACTTTATGTAAGACAGGACTTTCTGCACTGTTGTAGCTGTACACACACGTTGTTTCCCTTCCTTGAGTTAGTTATTGTTACACTCATTTTGATTGTCAGCAGAGCTAAAGGTCTTCTGCTCCCCTGTTGCACGCACCGCCCTGGCCGGTGGCAGACGTGCATGCTCAGGAGCCGCTGTGACAACTGGGAGCGTGTGACGTCACAAGGTTCCTACTGGTACCTCCGTGGGACAAACCTAACCCAACGCGTATGCAAAAGGATGCATATAAAAAAATCCAATATTTGAGATAGAGGAAGGATCAGACAAATATCCAATAGAGGAATTCATTACGTGCAGTATAAAGGGGATGATATACTATATTTTATGTCCATGCAGAAAAATATATGTAGGGAGAACCAAACGCCTGCTAAAAGTCCGCATAAATGAACATATAAATAATATATACAAAAAATATGAAGGCCACCCCTTATCCAGACATTATGCTGAACACCATGAAGGAAAACTCAAGGATTCCAGTTTTGGCGGGATAGAAAGAGTTAAAAATGATAGAAGGGGTGGAGATTATATAAAACTAATGTCACACAACGAGAGCAAGTGGTTTCTTAAATTGGACAGCCTTGTTCCGAAGGGGTTAAATCATGAGATGGAGCTCATTGCTTTTTAAATTGCTGATGTGATGGACAGAGGGGGTTAATAGGGCGGAACATCGGAGAAAAAAACGAGTAGTGTAACATGAGAACTCTTATAGGGCAAGCGGTTGCTATGGGAACGGATTGTTTACAACCTCCACAGGACAACAGTGTTCTAACCACCCTGACGAAGGAGCCCGAAGGCCTCGAAACGCGTTTGGTTAAGTTTGTCCCACGGAGGTACCAGTAGGAACCTTGTGATGTCACACGCTCCCAGTTGTCACAGTGGCTCCTGTGCATGCACGTCTGCCACCGGCCGGGGTGGTGCGTGCAACAGGGGAGCAGAAGACCTTCAGCCCTGATAACAATCAAAAAGAATGTAACATCAACGGACTTTTTGAAACACAGCGAAACCACCACAGTCAAGGTAGGGATACAACGTGTGTGTACAGCTACAACAGTGCAGAAAGTCCTGTCTTACATAAATACAAGTCCGCGCGGATATACCCTGTGTATATAACCAATAAGGCATTTGCAGAGTCTTACAGGGGGCTTTTGATCTATATCCTAGCAGCAGCCCCTGACTATAATTTAGCGGGGAATAGAGTATCAATTCACATACGGCAGCGCAAGTGTAAACTCGTAACCTCCAGATTGTCATGATTCCAACCTGCTTAAGCTGCTTGTGGGCCAATGACTCATGAAGCAGGGAGCAATCATGTGTTCAGAAGGGAAAAAATGATGAATTTTCGCTAGTGATTATTGAGCACCCCGATGCTCGGGTGCTGGGGTGCTCTGCCCTATAGAAGTCAATGGGAGGAGCATTAAACCAGGCACCCTCTGCTCTGAAGAGGGGAGGGTTGTCTGGATGCATCTTGGACTACAATGTCACTGCTGGGAACGATGTTGCCCGAGTTGTACGCCACTTTTGCAGACTGACCATAAAACTCACAAAACCGAAGATAAAAGCGAGTTTAGATAAAAAATTAGGAGGTGGGAGGGTCTGGGAGGGAGGGTATGCTGCTGATTGGCTGGAATGTGTCTGCTGACTGTGAGGTACAGGGTCAAAGTTTGCTCAAGATGACGCATAGGAGCGAACCGAACATCGCATATGTTCGCCCGCAGCGGCGAACGCGAACAAGCGATGTTCGCCGGGATCTGTTCGCCGGCGAATAGTTCGGGACATCTCTAACCTATGGCACAGGTGCCAGAGGCAGCGCTCAGAGCCCTCCCTGTGGGCACTTGGACCCTGGAAAAAGTCTATGGTGTACCAATATGCCTTAGACTTTTCCTGCCGTTCATCAGCGCAGGCGCACTATGAACAGTGTAGGCTGCGCACTGAATGCAGACAGGCTCTATAGGATTAATGATAAAGTACATGGTAGATATAATATACTGGACTTTAGTGTTCAGGCCAAATTACCGTGTTGGCACTTTGCGATAAATACGTGGTTTTTGGGTTGCAGTTTGGGCACTCTGTCTCTAAAAGGATTGTCATCATCGGTATATATACTACAGAGGACAGTATACTGTATACAGCCAGGTCCATAAATATTGGGACACCAACACAATTCTAACATTTTGGGCTCTATACACCACCACAATAGATTTGAAATGAAACTAACATATCTGCCTTTCTCTTGTTAAGGCCCCAAAAGTAATGGGACGGAATAATAATCATTAATCAAACTTTCACTTTTTAATACTTGGTTGAAAATCCTTTGCAGTCAATTACAGCCTGAAGTCTGGAACGCATAGACATCACTAGTGATGAGCGGGAAGTGCCATATTCGATTTCGCGATATTTCGTCATATATTCGTCGAATTCGAATATTCATCATTATTCTATATATTGAGAATGTTACGCAAATTTATATTCGCATCACGAATTAAACTTAGAGCTGAGTTCCTAATGGTTGTAACTTGTATTGCTATAATTGACGAAGATAACGAATATCACGAATATAGCGCTATATTCTCAATCTTCGTTATATTCTAGCAATACAACCATTAGGAACCCAGCTCTAAGTTTCATTCGCGAAGCGAACATATACGCGCATTGCAAATTAATCTTAGACCTAAGTTCCTAATGGTTGTATTGCTAGAATATAACAAAGACGACGAATATCACAAATGCACGAATATAGCACTATTTTCTCAATCTTCGTTATATTCTAGCAACAACCATTAGGAACTCAGCTCTAAGTTGAATTCGCTATGCGATTAATATAACCTGTGATACTCACATAGCGAATTCAACTTAGAGCTGGGTTCCTAATGGTTGTATTGCTAGAATATAACGAATATCGCAATGCGAATAATTCAGGTTATATTAATCGCATTGCGATTCCAACTTAGTCAAATTTGTGAGATCGTGATTCTCACATCCGACAGTACATTTCAGCATGGAGGCGTTCCCATGCACACAGGGAGTCGGCAGAAGCGGCAACGGGCATTGACTGGAGCGGGCAGGGAGCAAGGAATCCTCCGAACAGGTAAGAACAGCTTTTGGGAAGTGGGAAGACAACCAGAGAGCAACAAGAATTAACATCTAAAAAAAAAACAAAAAACGATTATTATCGAATTTGCGATATTCGCAATAAAAATTCGCTATTCGAATATTCCCGCTCAACACTAGACATCACCAGACGCTGGGTTTCATCCCTGGTGATGCTCTGCCAGGCCTCTACTGCCACTGACTTCAGTTCCTGCTTGTTCTCGGGGCATTTTCCCTTCAGTTTTGTCTTCAGCAAGTGAAATGCATGCTCAATCGGATTCAGGTCAGGTGATTGACTCGGCCATTGCATAACATTCCAGTTCTTTCCCTTAAAAAACTCTTTTGTTGCTTTTGCAGTATGCTTTGGGTCATTGTCCATCTGTACTGTGAAGCGCCGTCCAATGAGTTCTGAAGCATTTGGTTGAATATGAGCAGATAATATTGCCCGAAACACTTCAGAACTCATTCTGCTGCTTCTGTCATCAGTCACATCATCAATAAATACAAGAGAAGCAGTTCCATTGGCCGCCATACATGACCACGCTATGACACTACCACCACCATGCTTTACTGATGAGGTGGTAGGCTTAGCATCATGAGCAGTTCCTTTCCTTCTCCATACTCTTCTCTTCCCATCACTCTGGTACACGTTGATCTTGGTCTCATCTGTCCATAGGATGTGGCT
>CM065590.1:585122983-585221417 GCA_033119425.1 Bufotes viridis
GCAGCCTGTGTTCCCTGACACAATGGAGGCGGTTGTAAAAGCCCTTGTGGAGGCTAACTTGCAGCAGCGGGAGGCCAACAAGCAGCAGCAGGAGACCAACCAGCTACTACTTCAGCAGGTGATGGCTTTACAAGCTGCAGGAGCGTCCCACCATGTCCATGATGCCCGAAAGCGGTCCGTGCGGCGATCCCAAAATGACCCCCTCGGACGACGTTGAGACGTATCTGGCGGTCTTTGAGAAAGTAGCCGTGAGGGAGAAGCTACCCCGTGACCAGTGGGCTGAAGTGGTCGCTCCGCTCCTGGCATCCGACCCCAGCAGGTTTTCTCTGATTTGGCAGATGACCAGGCTGCTGATTACCCCACGGTGAAGGGGAGATCCTGGCCAGACTGGGGGTGAACGTGTTAGTCCGGGCTCAGCGGGTCCACCAGTGGGACTTTAAAACGGCTGAACCCGCCAGGCCGCAGTATTATGAGTTGCTGCACAGGTTGCAAAAGTGGCTGCAGCCTGAGGTTCTAAGTCCGGCTGCTATGCTGGACCGTCTGCTGGCTGACATCTTTTGGAGGGCCCTGCCTTATCCCCTCCAGCACTGGGTCGGCCAGGCGTCTCCGGTATGTGCCCTGGAGATGGTCGACCTGGTGGAGCGTTACGAGGCCACCAGAAACCTGCAGGGGAGTCTTGCTGGGAAGGGGTCAGTCAAACCCCGGAGGCCTCCGCCCCAGTTCCGACGTCCGGCGACAGAGAGGCCTGCACGGAATGTACCCCTGCGGATCCGCCTCCCGTGGTATGCTGGAGGTGTCAGGAGCCAGGCCACATCAGGGCCGACTGTCCGCATCGGGATGAGCCGATGGATGTGAACCACGGGGTCGCCACTCCCTGTATGCACGGAAGCTGTGCGCAACTGGCACCCGTGAGGTGCAGGACAACAACCACCTGTGTCAGGTAGAGGTGGGAGATTCTCTGGCGGTGGCCCTGCTGGACTCCGGGAGTCTAGTCTCCTGGTAAGGGCTGCCCTGGTACGGCCTGTGGAGTATACCGGCCGTAAAATCGGGTCCTGTGCATCCACGGAGACCTAAAAGACTACCCCACTGCACTAGTGACTTTGTCCACAGCGGCTGGTAAGTGGACCCACGAGGTGGCTGTCGCTACTAAACTCCCACATGAACTGATACTTGGGAGGGACTTCCCAGGTTTCCCGGCGCTGTGGCCGGCGATAAAACTGTCTGATGGACCCGAGACAGGGGTAACCCTAGGAGAGTGGCCTGATACCACTGGAAGGCCAGAACCCTGGGAGCCCGAGTCTGAAGGGCCAGCGGTAGGGGTGACCACTGCTCCAGCGGTAGAGGGGGAGACAACCCCACTGAGTGTAATGGTGGGAGACACGGAGGACTTGCCACCGGGACCTGAGTTGGCAGACCTCAATGTCTCCGGGGAAAATTTTGGGACCGCACAACACCGGACCAAACCCTAACCAGGGCCTGGGAAAGTGTCGTAATAATTGATGGTAAACCCCAGAAACCTGGGGCTGAATTAATGTTTCCGCGATTCATTGTTCTTCAGGATATGTTGTATCGGGTGAACCAAATCCGAGGTGAGCCAGTTGAACAGTTGGTGGTGCCCACAGCACATCGCAAGCTTGTCATGGAGCTTGCCCACCAACATGTTCTTGGGGACACTTGGGGTGGCAGAAAACCCAGGACCGCATACTGCAGCGGTTTTATTGGCCCAGTGTGTTCAAGGAGGTAGAGAATTATTGTAAGTCCTGTCCCACCTGTCAGATAAATAGCCCCCAGCCACATTTCCGTAGTCCTCTGGTACCTCTTCCAATTATTGAGGTCCCGTTTGAGCGAATCGCTATGGATCTAATTGGGCCTGTACCAAAGTCTGCCAGGGGCCACCAACACATTCTGGTAGTTCTCGACTATGCCACTCGATATCCAGAGGCGGTGCCTCTGCGACATACCTCAGCTAAGCTCATTGCCAAAGAGTTAATGGAAATGTTTTCCCGTGTGGGCCTGCCAAAAGAGGTTCTGACAGACCAAGGGACCCCTTTATGTCCAAAGTTATGAGGGAACTGTGTAAATTGTTGCGTATAAAGCAGTTACGGACGTCCGCTTACCATCCGCAAACAGACGGTCTTGTCGAAAGGTTTAACCAAACTTTAAAAATATGTTAAAAAGGGTGGTGTCTAGAGATGGGAAGGACTGGGATCTGCTTCTGCCCTATCTCATGTTCGCAGTGCGAGAGGTACCCCAGGCCTCTACTGGGCTCTCGCCCTTCGAACTGCTTTATGGCAGACACCCTCGGGGCCTGTTGGATATCGCCAAGGAAGCGTGGGAACAACAGCCTGTCCCCCACAAAAGTGTCATTGAGTATGTCACCCAGATGCAGGAACGGATGGAGAGGGTGTTGCCGCTGGTCCGTGAGCATATGGAGGCAGCGCAACAAACCCAGAGTAGGGTGTACAATCGTCAGGCTCGGGTACGGAACTTCAACCCGGGAGATCGGGTTTTGGTTCTGGTGCCCACCCTTGACAGCAAGTTCCTAGCTAGGTGGCAGGGCCCCTATGAGGTGATCGAGAAGGTAGGGAAGTAAATTACAAAGTACACCAGCCAGGCGGCGCAAGCCGGAGCAGGTGTACCACGTGAATTTACTAAAGCCGTGGAAAGATAGGGACACGGCCGACGACCACAGCCCCGGCCAGGGCTTCTAGGTGAAAAGGGTCCAGCCCCACAGTTCGTGGCCTGTGAAGCAGTAACCACGGTAAAATTGCAGACAGCCTGTCTTCCAAACAAGTTCAGGAAGTCAGGGAGTTCGCCAGTCGGAACACGGATGTGTTCTCGGACCTCCCTGGCCGCACGTCTCTCATCCAACATGACATCGCCACTGAGCCTCAGGCCAAGATCCGGTTAAAACCATACCGGGTACCCGAGGCTCGGCGACGGGCCATCGCGGAGGAAGTGCAATTAATGTTGAAGCTTGATGTCATTGAGGAGTCGAAAAGTGAGTGGGCCAGTCCCATAGTTCTAATACCCAAGCCGGATGGGACGTTGCGGTTCTGCAACGATTTTCGCAAGTTAAATGAAGTGTCCAAGTTCGATGCGTATCCCATGCCCCGGGTAGACGAGCTTGTTGAGAATTTAGGGCAAGCCCGTTATTTTTCTGTGCTAGACCTCACTAAAGGATACTGGCAAGTACCCTTAACGGAGGCGGCCAAGGAAAAAACGCTTTGTTACCCGCAGGGCCTGTATCATTACAAGGTGTTACCCTTTGGCCTGCATGGCGCCCCGCCACCTTCCAAAGGTTAATGGATATAGTACTGCGACCTCATCGTCGGTACGCTTCGGCCTACTTAGATGATGTAATCATCCACAGCACCGACTGGGAAAGCCATTTGCCCAAAGTGCAGGCGGTAGTGGATGCCCTGAGGAAAGCTGGTCTAACCGCCAATCCAAAGAAGTGTGCGATTGGGTTGGAAGAGACCAAATACCTGGGATATGTAATTGGGCGGGAGTCATCAAGCCGCAGGTAACTAAAGTAGAAGCCATACGTAACTGGCCCCGACCGGTCACTGCCAGGCAGGTAAAGTCCTTCCTGGGAATTGTAGGGTACTACATGCGGTTTGTGCCCCACTTTGCCACAATAGCAGCGCCGTTGACAGACCTGTTGAAGGGGCGAAAGTCTGGGAAAGTTAGCTGGAGTGAGAAGGCGGAGGAGGCTTTCTCTGCTCTGAAGTCGGCCCTGTGTGGGTCCCCGGTTTTGGTGACGCCCGACTTCAAGAGAGAATTTGTGGTACAGACCGATGCCTCTGAAGTGGGCCTCGGGGCTGTACTCTCTCAGGAAATCAATGGGGAGGAGCATCCCGTGGTTTTCCTGAGTCGCAAACTCACCCCAGCCGAGACCAGGTACAGTATAGTGGAGAGAGAGTGCCTGGCCATCAAGTGGGCACTAGAGTCTCTCCGCTATTATCTGCTAGGGAGAAAGTTCCGTCTGGTGACCGACCATTCCCCTCTAAAGTGGATGTGCCAGGCGAAAGACAGGAATGCTCGGGTCACCAGGTGGTTCTTGTCTCTGCAGAATTTCAAGTTTTCGGTAGAACACAGGGCAGGCCGCTTGCAGGGTAATGCAGATGCCCTGTCCCGCGTCCACTGCCTCACATGTGTTCACCCCTCAGGGTTGAACAAAGGGGGGTATGTGGTAAGGTGCAAGGTACCGTGGTCGATGGCAGGTACGTGTCACCGAGGTTCCTGGCCTCGGTGAGGTAAGAGCCGGGTTTTCTTGCGTGTCAGCAGCAGCTAGTGCTGTTTTGACACATTGCTATTTAGTTTGGCTGCAAAGCCAATCCGGGCCGGCTCTTACTGGGAGTAGGCAAAGAGTTGGGTGGGTGCCTACTCCCCACGGTCCAGGCCGGGTTTTCCGGGCCTTTATAACACAGCCAGCAGCTGGGTGTGGTGTGTGGTGATTGTCCTGGAGCTGCTGTTAGGCTGTGGAGTCATTTGAGTTTGGGAGTTCTGATCCATTCTGTGCTATGTGGAGTTCCCTGGGCTGGAAGCCAGAGCCCAACAAGGAGGAGTGCAGACGGCCTGGAAAACCTGACGTCGACTGTCTTGCGGCTGGACTGACAGCCAGGTGCGAACCTGCACCTAAAACCTCCCAGGTGACTGAAACCTGTACGGGACTGTTTTGTTTTGCCTCGGTACTGCACCCGCACCGCTATCTACCAGAGCGACTCCCCACAAAGGTTATAGGACAAGTAAAGGCAGTAGCTTTTTGTCAAAAACTTCCCAATACAATGAGTGTACATCATGTGCTCCATGTATCGCTTGTGAAACCTGCTGTTCTAAATCTATTTTCGGGATGTAACCTGACTCCCCTCGATCCAGTTGAATTGGATAGACAAAAAGATTACACTGTTGAAAAAATACTGGACTGTAGAATTTTCAGAAATTGACTACAATACCTAATAAAATGGCAAGGGCATGGCGCTGAGAGCAATTCATGGGAACCTATGAACAATATCAATGCTCCCAAACTGCTTAAAGAATTTCACCAAAGATATCCAGAAAAACTGAGCCAAGCATCATGTAGAGGTCGCTGCTTATGGAGGGAATAATGTCAGAATCCTGATATATTTTTGTAATTTACCACCAGTGCCCGCTGTTTCACTCACTCTGAACTATTGCGTTGTACTTCTATTCTTCACCACTGGAGGCTGCTGTGTTTGTCCTAGTATTTGCAATTAACAAAGATGGCTGATGTGTGCTATTGAAGCCATCTTATTTCCTGTTTGGGCCTACTCATACCCAGGCAATTCAATTATTGTTCGAGTATTGTGACTTGCAGTCTCCTCCTCCTCAGAACTGTCTTTACTAGACTGTTTCTACGCTCCTTGTGATCGAAACTTCAGCTGCACTACGGACTACAACACTACAGTTCATAACCGTGCCTGGTTTATTCCATCTGGCTACCGGATCCAATCCGTGTCTACTGGTGTGTAGGGAAAACAACGTTGCTTACCGGTAACAGTTTTTCTCGATACCCATGACGGCACCCCTGCGACTCAGGACCACCCACTGGACAGGAAACCTGAGAAGATAAAAAGGAGACATCCCCTACCGAGCACCAGTTCTTATAAAATAACCCGTCCAGGAAGGACCATCGTGCACTGATAGTATAAAATTCAATGTGTATACAAACGGAAAAGTGTAAGTTACCTCTACAAATGCCTATATATATTTATATATACCTCATGGGTATCGAGAAAAACTGTTACCGGTAAGCAACGTTGTTTTCCCTCACCCAATGACGGCACCCCTGCGAGATAAAATATAAATATATCAAGAGGGAGGGATAACAGCCTGGAGCACCCCTGCACCAAAGGAGGCGTCGGAGTGAAGCTGAAGCCTGTAATGCCTGAGGAACGTATGCGGGGAGCTCCAAGTCGCAGCCCTGCAGATCTGAGCCAAAGAAATATCCGCTTTCTCTGCCCAGGAAGCAGAAACTGCCCTGGTGGAATGCGCACCAAACCCTTCTGGAGGAGAGAGACCCAGGGAAATGTAGGCTCTGGAAATGGCTTTCTTAACCCATCTGGCGATCACAGCAGAAGAGACCTTCTTATCCTTGTTTTCACCCTGAAACTGTATTAAGAGGTTCTCATCTATCCTCCAGGGAGAGGTCACTGCTAGATAAGTTAACAAACATCTGCGGACATCTAGACAATGAAATCTCTTTTCTGAGTCATTTGTTGGACTAGGAAAAAGGAAGGGAGTACAATATCCTGACTCCTGTGAAAATTAGAGACTACCTTTGGAAGGAAGGATGGTAGAGGACGCATAATCACCTGGTTATCTAGGACGGAGGTATAAGGAGGGAAGGCCGAGAAAGCCTGAATCTCTGAGACCCTCCTAGCTGATGTGATTGCCAGAAGGAAAGCCATTTTAATGGAAAGAATCTCCAGGGAGACCTCTGACAGGGGTTCAAAGGGACTTTGAGAAAGGGCAGTCAGGACTTTATTAAGGTCCCAAGGAGGAGATAAGGGTCTTAAGGACGGACGGATTCTGCTGGCTGCTGAAAGGAACCGTCTAATCCAGGGATGACCTGCAAGTTGAAAATCAAAAAAGTAACTTAAGGCCGCCACTTGGACCTTAAGTGTAGAGGCTTTGAGCCCCTTATCTAGACCCACCTGCAGGAAGTCTAGAATCCTTGGGATATCTGGAGGTTTAAGGGGTCAGGCTCTGTCTGTAGAAAGGTAGCAAAAATCGTCCATACTCTATTGTACTTTTTAGTTGTAGAGATCTTCCGGCTGTTCAGAATTGTAGAGACCACCTTTTCAGACAGCCCTCTCTTTAGCCAGATACCCCTGTCAGTCTCCAAACCGTCAGTTTGAGGATCTCTGGGTTGGGATGAAGGGCCGGACCCTGGATTAGAAGGTCTTTCCGTGGTGGGATCACCCAGGGAGGGCCCTGTGTCAGATTCTTCAGGGAGCATACCAGATTCTTTTTGGCCAATTGGGAGCTACTAAAATGATGGAAGCATTGTCCTTCTGAACCTTTCTCAGGACCTGCGGAATGAGAGAAATTGGTGGGAAGGCATACCCGAATTCTTGACTCCAGTCCTGTGATAAAGCATCGATTGCTGTAGGATTGTCCATCTGATTTAGGGAGAAGAAGCGATCCACCTTTTTGTTGTTTCTTGAGGCAAACAAGTCTATGGTTGGACATCCAAATCTTTTCACTATCTGCAGAAATATTTCCTGATTCAGGCTCCACTCTCCCTGCCTGAGCGGAACTCTGCTTAAAAAGTCCGCTAGCACATTTTCCTTCCCCTTCAGGTGGACTGCACCGAGGAAAAGATTCCTCTCTTCTGCCAGAGAAAATATCTGCAGGGATAGGGAAAGAAGGACCGGAACTCTGGTGCCTCCCTGATGGTTTATATAGGCTACCGTGGTAGCATTGTCTGAGTAAAAGACAAACCTCCTGTTTGTCACTTCTGGTAATGCCACTGTCAGAGCCATATGTATGGCTTTTAGCTCCTTGTAATTTGACGAGCAGTTCCTTGTTCTTAGGTCCCACCTGCCCTGCCAACATCTGTCCATGGAATGTACTCCCCATCCCCAGGAGCTGGCATCTGTCGTCACTGTTATTGGATCGACAAAGGTCCAGGAAAGGCCTGCTGAAAGCTTCGCCTGGGAGGTCCACCATAAGAGGGACATTCTTGCACTGGAGGAAGGATGGAATTTTTGTCCAGGTTTTGAGCACGGCCATCCCAGACTCTTAGAATCTCGGCCTGAAGAATTCTGGTATGAGCTTGAGCGTAGGGTACAGCAGGAATAGTTGCCGTCAGGTGCCCTAGAACCATCATCGCTTCCCTGAAGGAACACAGAAATGAATGAAAGAGATTCCACACGTGGTGAATGATGGACTGGACCTTCTGATCTGGGAGGAAGGTCTTTTGCACCCTGGAATTGAGCGTCATCCCTAGGAAAGTGCAAATCTGTGAAGGCTGGAGGCAAGACTTTTGCATATTTATTTTCCATCCTAGGCTGGAGAGTGTGAGCTGCACCTGAACTAGATTGTTCTGTAGGATCTCTCTGGTTCTGGAGATGAACAAGAAGTCGTCTAGGTATGGTACCAGAATGATTCCTGAGCGTCTGAAATAGGCTACCATTTCCGCCACAACTTTGGTAAAAACTCGTGGAGCCTGAGAAACTCCAAACGGTAGGGCTCTGTATTGTAGATGCATCACTTGCCCCTGCACCCTTGTTGCCGTTCTCAGGAATCTTTGGGAAGATGGGTGAATTGGAATATGGTAGTAGGCGTCTTCTAGATCTATACTCGCCATCCAACAGTCCCGAAATAGCAGATTCAGGGTGGAAGCAATCGTCTCCATTTTGAACCTTTTGTATTTTAGATATTGGTTTAGCCTTTTCAAATTCAAAATCATGCGGAAGGAGCCGTTGGGCTTTCTGACTAAAAATAGTGGGGAATAAAATCCCCTGTTTTCCTCTTCTCTGGGAACCCGGCAGACAACTCCCTTCTGAATTAGGGAAATTACTTCTGACTCCAAGGCAGCCGCCTTCCCTGGATCCTTGGGAAATGGAGTCTGTACAAAAAATCCTGAGGATAGGAAAGAAACTCAGCTGGAATCCGTTTTCTATCCCCCCAGAACCCACTTGTTCTGGGTAATCTCTGACCAGGCAGGGAAGAAAAGGGAAAGTCTTCCCCTGACCTGGAACCTGGCGTCATTGCCTTTCTTTGGTTTTGGATTCTTGGGGCTTAAAAAGAAATCTGCTGGATTTTTTCTGAAATTTATCCTTATCCCTTCGGTCATAGGGCTTTCCCCGCTGTCTTCTGAACTTGGACTGTGGGGACGAAAAAGGTAGATCTCTGGGGATTAGGGAAGCCCTTCTTCCTGTCCGATGCCTTCTCTAATATATCGTCAAGGGAGGAACCAAAAAGCCTTTCTCCCTCGCAAGGTAAAGCACACAACCTGGCTTTAGACCCCTGGTCGCCCTTCCACGACTTTAACCAGATCGCTCTTCTGGCCGCATTGGACATAGCTGCTGACTTGGCCGTGAATTTAATTACATCCGTAGCGGCGTCAGTAAGGAAATCTGCTGCCTTAGCAAGAGTAGGGATAGAGGCAATGATCTCATCTCTTGGCTTCTTTTCTTTTAGATGACGCTCTAGCTGATCCAGCCAAAGCTTTAGGGACCTAGCAACCCAGGTGGAGGCTATAGCTGGGCGGAAGCAGGAGGAAGCAGATTCCCAGGCTCTTTTCAGGTAAATGTCCACCTTCTTATCTAATGGATCGGATAGGCATCCCAAATCGTCAAACGGGAGAGCGGATTTTTTTGCAATTTTGGCTACCGGGGCATCTACCATGGGGGCTCTATCCCACGTAGCAGAGACAGATTCGCTGAACGGGTACTTTCTTTTAATGGTGGAAGGAATAAAGAATTTCCTATCGGGGTTCCTCCATTCTCTTTTAATAAGGCCCTGCATATTCTCATGGATAGTGAAGATTCTATGCTTCCTAGGACCTAACGTCTGGAATGCCTGATCTGCTACTGATTTAGAAGGCTTCTCATCCTCCAACTGCATAGTAGCTCTTACTGCCTTTAATATGGGCTGAGTATCCTCCGTAGGAAAAAAGGATCTGGCTGCGTAGTCTTCCTCTGATGAGTCGGAGTCTGTAGAATATAGTTGACCTGGTTCCCTGCTCTCATCCTCTGAAAGGTCCCAATCCATACCGTACTCTGGGGATTTTTCTGGTGATTTAGCCTGGCTCCTAGAAAAGGCTTTAAGAGAAGCTTTGACTTCTGATCTGATCATGGATTTCATGGACCTTGTTAAACTCTGGGATTCCTCCGCCATTAGTTTATCGATACAAGCGGGACACAGTGGTTTGGAATAAGAAGAGGCTAGGGCTGAGCTGCATCCTGCACATTCCTTGTGCTTGGCCTTGCTAGTAGCTTTTTTAGGAGGTTTCTAGAATACACAGCATAACACCCCATTTGAAGAAAAAAACACGGTCTTACCACTGAAGAAGATACGACAATCCCCACACCTCTAGACATTTACCGGACTGGATGATCTCAAGGTCTCCAAGGGGTCAGCGCGTCCGTCCGAGGGATCAGTCATGTTGAGTCCCTCCACACACCACTCCTCAACCAAATGTTGCACCAGGAGGAGGCTGTCACAGCTGCTGCCTGTGCCTGCGGATGTCCGGTGTGGATACACGGCGGCTTTCACCCCCTGCGGCCTCATTTATCTGTTTTAGGACGCGCTAAGGCGCCACTTTCTGGTAGGAGGGGGAGGCTCCACCCCCTACCTACGTCCTAGAGACGCGACCCGGCCCGCAGCCTCCTTGCCGGGCCGCGCATGTGCAGAGGCTCCCTTCCCTCCAGCGGCCGCCATCTTGGAACAGGGCGCCGCGGTAGCAGCCAGGGAAAGGAGCGGGACGCGAGGAGAGAGCCGCCCGAACACGGCCGCAGCGGCTCACTCAACCAGGAAGCGGGCAGGAGGAGGAAAGACTGAGGGATACCGACTCCCGGCATGGCCACAGGATACGCCGGCTCCCAAGGGTAAGGCCCCCCACAGTAAAACAAGCACCGGGCCGCCCTCGGCGTCTGGTGCCTCGGCAAAAAGGTGGGGAGAAAAAATAATAGAAAATAAAGCTAGCGTGGAGGTCCAAAAAAGAAGGACCCCTCTTCTCAGGACCTATCCACTGGACAGTAAACCTGAAACTGGTGCTCGGTAGGGGATGTCTCCTTTTTATCTTCTCAGGTTTCCTGTCCATTGGGTGGTCCTGAGTCGCAGGGGTGCCGTCATTGGGTGAGGGGAAATAATATAGTTAATCTGTCTTTTAGTTCGGTGGGTGACATATACACATTTTTTGTGTGAGGTACACCTGCACTGCATACATGACAGGGAAATTAATATAGCTAATCTGTCTGTTAGATTGGTGGCTGGGGGTGATTACAGACAAGCGCAGTCACCTGTCCACAGCCAACTTGGACAAGCTCACATTCAATAAAAAGAACCAGTCATGGATCCCACAGGACTTGTCCGTACCTTGTGCTGAGAAGACAAGCATACCGGCTGCACCCAGCCATTGTTATACTCAAGCACACTTTCTCTTTCTGTTCTCTTTTCCATTTCCCAATGTTTTGGGGCATTCCCAAATTTATAAAAAAAATAAAATAAAAAATAAATAAATAAAAAAACAACAAAAACAGTGTTTGCTACCTCCTACTTCGCCACGCTTCCACCTACAATGCCACGTCCACCGCCTTCTCAACCCCCCTACTCCACTTTGACCTCCGCTTCCTAGTTCAAGATTGTTATTTTTTATTTTTTCAATTCTATGATATTTTAAGTCAATTCCATTTCCACATTTGTTTGCAGGGCAATTGCCCAGCTATTACCCCCATTTTGCCTCCTTTTGTAGCACTGTAGGCCTTACTATGACGATTCTACAGACATTTTAGTGCACCAAAGTTTGGGTTCCTATTGATTTCAATGGGGTTCGGGTTCGAGTTTAGGTCAAGTTCGGATCCCAAACCCTAACTTTAACCCGAGGTTCGGCGAACCCGAACATACATGGATCTGCTCATGCCTGGTAACAAGCACAAGAGACAGGTGAGGGTGACACAAGTGACGAGCTAACATATGTAGATGATGATGTAGCCGATCGCACATGGGAGCCAGATGAAGAATGGGTATCGTCATAATCTGGGGTGAGGGTAGAAGCATGCCTGTGAGATAGCACAGTGAGAAGAATATCTGCGGTCTAACACAGCATTGGTATACTTTCTGCCGTTTGTGAGGCTACCTGTGAGCAACACAGTAGCAGTGCATTGATTCATTAAAGAAGCGGCAGGCAGGCAATGGTGGAAGGAAAATGCCATACTCAGCAGTGCGGGAATTTTTCACCAAGTTGCTGGGGGATGTTAGTATGGCAGGATGTGTGGACAGAAGGTGAGGCATGGCCAGGATGCTAATGTTTAACACATGGAGCATCACCATAAAGTGGCATGGGAAGACCATGCCACTCATTCAGTGTTACACACTTATGCATTAATCGCTGCATCTCCCACACCCCCTCGCTAGCAGACAGATTTTGACGACATCAGAAGAAGGAAGCTGTCATTCACTCCCATCAACTTCAATGTCTTCTATTGCTCATGATGCTTTCTTACTTGTTTTGACAGCAATCGATCACCAAGGTGATTGCAAAAAGATAACAGCATGCATGCACTCATTCAATGGTTCAGAAGCTGAAAGTACACCTGGCCAAGTTGGTGCTACTAAAATCCGTATCTTTCCATTTGTTTAATCTGAACATTTCAGAGAACTGAATTCCTGTAGCCCACCCATGGTGGAGAGTCCCAAGCCAACAGTACTTTTCCATAAATATAGGTACTATCCCTGCACACATAAGTTAAGCAGAAGGTCAGCCAGTCCTTGAGCTTCTTGGTGTCAGGTAGAGTACACGCCAGCACTGCTCTCACTGTGATGTAGATCACAGACATTTTCCAGCAAGTGGCTTGAGTTGACTGTACCCTTAAGTAGGTGGCCGTAATTATATAATTGCACAGCAAACCCCATTGATGCAACCTCAAATAGGTCTCAGGCCCCTTGATGTGTGGCCTATAAGAGTACTTGTGATACTGGTAAACACTGATGGAATCCAAGGCAGAAGGAATGAGCAAAACAAAGAAAGGGACAAATGGTAGATGAGGTAAAGTAAAAATCCATCTCCAACTGAGTAAGAACTGTCTGGCAAAGAGAGTTCTCTAGGGGAGGAGATGGAACAAGTCACAATACTCAAGCAATGCTTGGAGAAACAGCATGGACTGAAATAGACCCAAACAAGAAACAAGATGGTTCCCTCTTCACAGAACCAGTGCCATTGTGAGTAAGGGCAAAAAAGCCCAAACTAGCATTCTCCAGTGGAAAGGAGCAGAAGCGCAGTGCCATTTCTAACAGGGTAAAATACCAGTCTTTACTAGTGGTCAACTAGTAAAAGACCACAATTTACTGACAGTGTTTTATGTTGGGAGTAAAGAGGCCATAGACTCCTGTGCTTCACTGCAATATTCAACTGTATATCCATCCTGAGGAATTGGAATGTGCACCAATCACAATCATTTGTCTTGACAACGCCCTTGGCAGTGCTGTATATGTGTACATTGTGATGAGCATTGTGTATATAAAGCATCCAGGACAGAGAATCGTACACTGTAAGCAGCAAACTTCAAGAGGTGAAAAATGGTCTTCCAGAATGGAATCGTCAGCCTCCTCTCAGCTCTTGCAGCATTAAGTAAGTTTTCAGAAACATTTTAAAAAAATAATGAATTATTTGTTTTTTAAAACAATTTTAAACTGAATTTGAATTTTAAACAATTTATGCAGGATATGGAATTTTAAGCTTCAGCGCAGGTAAGGGAGAGCATCAGAGAATGAAATGCTCCGATGCTAATATCAGAGAGGTTGCCTGAAGAAGATGATATTTCCGGGTTCAGAGCTGAACCCCTTTAAATGTAGACTTTCTGCAGATTACTTGAAGCTGTCAGATATAGTAACATATGGGGTCATCTATCAAACTGGTGTAAAGTAGAACTGACTTAGTTGCCCATAGCAACCAATCAGATCCCACATTTCGTTTTCCAAAGGAGCTGTCAAAAAGGAAGGGTGGAATCTGATTGGCTTGTTATGGGCAACAAAGCCAATTCTTCTTTATACCTGTTTTATAAATTTCCCCCTTTGTTTATAAGGCTGAAAAATGATATCTATCCACCCAGTTCGGCCTGTTATCCTGCAAGTTGATCCAGAGGAAAAAAACCCTGTGAGGTACATAAAAGCCAATTTTCCTCATTATAAGGGGAAAAAAATCCCTCCCGACTCCATTCAGGCAGTCAGAATAACTCAATGGATCAGCGACCCCTCTCTAGTAGCTGTAGCCTGTAATATTATTACACTCCAGAAATACATCCAGGCCCCTCTTGAATTCTTTTATTGTACTCACCATCACCACCTCCTCAGGCAGAGAGTTCCATAGTCTCACTGCTCTTACCTTAACCCCCTCAGCCCCCCTAGCTTAAACCCCCTTAATGACCAGGCCACTTTTTACAGTTCTGCACTGCACTACTTTCACCGTTTATTGCTCGGTCATACAACTTACCACCCAAATGAATTTTACCTCCTTTTCTTCTCACTAATAGAGCTTTCATTTGGTGGTATTTCATTGTTGCTAACATTTTTACTTTTTTTGCTATTAATAAAAATTTAACGACATTTTTGCAAAAAAATGACATTTTTCGCTTTCTGTTGTAAAATTTTTCAAAAAAAACTAAATTTCTATATAAATTTTTCTCTAAATTTATTGTTCTACATGTCTTTGATAAAAAAAATCCAATAAGTGTATATTTATTGGTTTGGGTAAAAGTTATAGCGTTTACAAACTATGGTGCAAAAAAGTGAATTTCCGCATTTTTAAGCAGCTCTGACTTTCTGAGCACCTGTCATGTGAGAATCCAAATGCGTAAAAATGCCCTGAAATCCTAAAGGTACTCATTGGTTTTAGGGCCCCTTTGCGCATCTTGGCTGCAAAAAAGTGTCACTCATGTGGTATCCCCGTACTCAGGAGAAGTAGGGCAATGAGTTTTGCGGTGTATTTTTACATATACCTATACTGTGTGTGAGAAATATCGCTGTAAACGACAACTTTTTACATTTTTTTATTCAAAGTTGTCAATTTACAGAGATATTTCTCTCATCCAGCATGGGTATATGTAAAAATACACCCCAAAACACATTGCCCTACTTCTCGTGAGTACGGCGATACCACATTTGTGACACTTTTTTGCAGCCAAGATGCGCAAAGGGGCCCAAATTCCAATGAGTACCTTTTAGGAGGGCATTTTTACGCATTTTTCTTCTCACGCTTTAGGGCCCCTTAAATGCCAGGGAAGTATAATTACCCCACATGTGACCCCATTTTGGAAAGAAGACACCCCAAGGTATTTCATGAGGGGCATGGCGAGTTCATAGAAGATTTTTTTTTTGGCACAAGTTAGCTGAAATTGATTTTTTATTGTTTTTTTCTCACAAAGTCTCCCTTTCCGCTAACTTTTGACTAAAAGTTTAATTTTTCATGGACTCACTATGCCTCTCAGCGAATACCTTGGGGTGTCTTCTTTCCAAAATGGGGTCACGTGTGGGGTATTTATACTGCCCTGGCATTTTATGGGCCCTAAAGCGTGAGAAGAAAAATGCGTAAAAATGCCCTCCTAAAAGGTATTCATTGGAATTTGGGCCCCTTTGCGCATCTTGGCTGCAAAAAAGTGTCACACATGTGGTATCACCGTACTCAGGAGAAGTAGGGCAATGTGTTTTGGGGTGTATTTTTACATATACCCATGCTGGGTGAGAGAAATCTCTCTGTAAATTGACAACTTTGAATAAAAAAATTAAAAAAGTTGTCATTTACAGCGATATTTCTCACGCACAGTATGGGTATATGTAAAAATACACCCCAAAACACATTGCCCTACTTCTCCTGAGTACGGCGATACCACATGTGTGACACTTTTTGCAGCCAAGATGCGCAAGGGCATTAAAACCAATGAGTACCTTTAGGATTTCACAGGGCATTTTTACGCATTTGGTTTCTCACGCTTTAGGACCCCTAAAATGCCAGGGCAGTATAAATACCCCACATGTGACCCCATTGTGGAAAGAAGACACCCCAAGGTATTCCGTGAGGGGCATGGCGAGTTCACAGAATAAAAAATTTTTTGGCACAAGTTAGCGGAAATTAATATATATATATTTTTTTACAAAGTCTCATATTCCACTAACTTGTGACAAAAAATAAAATTTTACATGAACTCACCATACCCCTCACGGAATACCTTGGGGTGTCTTATTTCTAAAATGGGGTCACATGTGGGGTGTTTGTACTGCCCTGGCATTTTAGGGGTCTCTGCAATCATTACACGTATGGCCAGCATTAGGAGTTTCTGCGATTCTCCGTATATTGAGCATACGGGTAATGAGATTTTTTTTTTCCGTTCGGCCTCTGCGCTGAAAAAAAAATAAAAATGAACGGCACAGATTTTTTCTTTCGCATCGATCAATGTGGATGAAAAAATCTCTGCCAAAATCAGTGACTACGGTGCGGTGGGCGCTAACTACCTAACAAGTAGCTAACTAACTGGCGGTGATAAGAGACCCTTATGCCCCATTCACACGTCCGCAATTCTGTTTGCGGAACGGAATTGCGGACCCATTCATTTCTATGGGGACAGACTTTGTCCCGCTTGGATCCGGAATTCCGGGTCTGCACTTCTGTTCCGCAAAAATATAGAACATGTCCTATTCTTGTCCGCAGTTGCGGACAAGAAAAAGCATTTTCTATATAGTTCTGGCAATGTGCGGATCTGCAAAATGCGGAAAGCACATTGCCGGTGTCCGTGTTTTGAGGATCTGCGGATCCGTGGATCAGATCCACGGATACGTGAATCCACGGATCCGCAAAACACATATGGACGTCTGAATAGAGCCTTACAAGGGGTGTGATCAGTGACAGGGGGGGGGATCAGTGACAGGGGGGTGATCAGGGAATCTAGATGGGGTGATCAAGGGGTTAACAAGGGGTTAATAAGTGAGGGGGGTTAGTGTGGTGTTTAGTGCAACTTTACATAGCTACCTGGTCCTCTGGTGGTCGATCCCAGTAAATGGGACCAGAGGACCAGGTAGCAGCTATATCAGACGCTGTTAACAAAACAGCTTCTGATATACATCTTTGATGCGATTTAATTCGCATCTACAGCCTGCCAGCGATTGATCATCGCTGGCAGGCTGTAGTTAAACTCCTGAGACGTGCGGCACTGCGAGATGACGCACCGATGCGTCAGATCAGAACTGCAGGACCGCCGCCGGACGCATCCGTGCGTTAGGCGGTCCTGTAGTGGTTAAAGAATCCTCTTCTATGTTTGTGTAGAAACCTTCTTTCCTCCAGACGCAGAGGATGTCCCCTCGTCACAGTCCTGGGGATAAATAGATGATGGGAGAGATCTCTGTACTGACCCCTGATATATTTATACATAGTTATTAGATCTCCCCTCAGTCGTCTTTTTTCTAAAGTGAATAACCCTAATTTTGATAACCTTTCACGATACTGTAGATCCCTCATTCCAGTTATTACTTTAGTTGCCCTCCTCTGAACCCTCTCCAGCTCTGCTATGTCTGCCTTGTTCACAGGAGCCCAGAACTGTACACAGTACTCCATGTGTGGTCTGACCAGTGATGTGTATAGTGGTAGGACTATGTTTTCATCACAGGCGTCTATGCCCCTTATAATGCATCCCATTATCTTATTGGCCTTGGCAGCAGCTGCCTGACGCTGGTTACTGCAGCTTAGTTTGCTGTTCACTAAAATTCGTACGTCTTTTCCATGTCAGTGTTACCATGTTTTACCATTAAGTATGTACCGGTGACTTGCATTATTCCTATCTATATCCATAACCTAACATTTGTCAGTGTTAAACATCATCTGTCACTTCTGTGTCCAAGCCTCCAATCTATCCTTCTGTAGCAGTTTACTGTTCTGTGTATATAGTATATATATATATATACTGTCCTCTGCAGTAGTCCATTTATAAAAGTCCATTTATTTCAGTAATGCAGCTTAAAATTAGAATTTTGTGAAAATGTTCAAAGTGTCACACTCTAGTCAGCTAATTAATCCATACCCCCTGAGCAACGGGGACCTGAGATTGTGACTTTGGGGTTTTCATAAACTGTAATCCACAATCATCCAAATTATAACCAATAAAAGCTTGAAATATCTCACTTTGCATGTAATGCGTATCTCATATATTAGTTTCACCTTTTAAGTTGCATTACTGAAATAAATGAACTTTGCACAATATTCAAATTTTTCGAGTTTCACCTGTAGATACAGTATACTGTACTCTGTAGTATATACACAGCATAATGCCTTCTGTAGTATATATACAGTATACTGCCTTCTGTAGTATATATACAGTATACTATCCTCTGTAGTATATACACAGCATAATGCCTTCTGTAGTATATATACAGTATACTGTACTCTGTAGTATATACACAGCATAATGCCTTCTGTAGTATATATACAGTATACTGTACTCTGTAGTATATATACAGTATACTGTACTCTGTAGTATATATACAGTATACTATACTCTGTAGTATATATACAGTATATTATCCTCTGAAGTATATATACAGTATACTGTACTCTGTAGTATATACACAGCATAATGCCTTCTGAAGTATATATACAGTATACTGTACTCTGTAGTATATATACAGTATACTGTACTCTGTAGTATATATACAGTATACTATCCTCTGTAGTATATATATATATATATATATACACAGTGTACTGTCCGTTGAAATATATATATATATATATATATATATATATACAGTGTACTGTCCTCTGTATTACATATATAGTGCACTGTCCTCTGTAGTATATATATATATATATACTTTAGAATTTCAGGCTCCATTTCTCACCATCCACTACAGCTTTGAACGTGAAACTACAATCATTTTATAGACAATCATCTTGGCTATCTCATATGTAAATTGGACTTGCAGCTATTTAGCATATGATTAGTTATGCAGATTCTTGTTATGTAACTGCACTGTTACTGTTTTGCTCCTAAAATTCTAAGTTTTCATTTTGTAATTCCACCTTTGGCTATAACACTGCCTGAATCCTTCTGGGCATGCTCTTGATCAGATTTTAGCTTGTCTCGACCAAAATCTGTTCCCAAGCCTCTTTCTACATGTTCCGAATGTTGGTGCATACTGGTTGACTCACTTGGGTATGAATACAGCTTTTTCTTCAACTCTGGGGACTGTGGGGGCCAATCCAGCACCACTATTCCATTGTCATTGAATCATGACGTATGCTTCAGGTCGTTGTCCTGCTGGAACACTATGTTGTCCTTTTCATACCCATAGTACTCAAGCGTACAAAGTAACTCTTCTTGTAGGAAACTCACATATAGCTCTGCATTGAGACCACCATGGTTCCAGGTCAAGTATCCAATGCCTTTGACTATGAAACAACCCCATATTATCAGGCTTTCTCCACCCAACTTGACAGTTCCTTCAATTTCTTGATCTTCTAGCCCATTTTTCCCTTGTTTTTTCTAGACCCAATTATTGGCTTGTCCTTATTTCTTTGAAAATATTCTTCATACAGTAGGTGCTCCTGGATTTGAACCAGTGACCTCTTGCTTGGAAATCAACGTAATAACACTATGAATACCGAACACTGTAAAGTTCAGATCCACACCGAACTTTGCCAGTTCGGGTACCAAGTTTGGTGTTCGGGCATTTAATAAAACTTTTAAAAGGCTGCAGGGCAGCCAATCAACAAGCTTTTACCCTAGGTTCAGACCTGAGCGTTCTAAATTACGCGTGTTTTTGTCGCGCGTATTTCAGCGCGTTTTTGCAAATAGGAAACGCGCGTAAAACGCACGTTCTTGTGATTGACTACTGTGGTGTCAATCACAAAACGCGCGTCAAACGCCCCAAAAGAAGCTCAAGTACTTGTTTATGCGTTGGGCGTTTTACAGCGCGTTCAAACGCGCTGTAAAACGCTCAAGTGTGAACCACTCCCATAGGGATGCATTGGTTCTAATCTGTTGAGCGTTTTACAGCGCGTTTGAACGCGCTGTAAAACGCTCAGGTGTGAACTTAGGGTTAAGCTGTAGGCACTTAGAAGCCATCACAGCCGTGCACAGTATTGGCATGGCTGTGACTGGCCGGTGCATCATATGACCCAGCCTCTATACAAGCTGGATCACATGTAGCACCACTCATCGATTCGTCCGGTTAGCCGAATTTTTCCCAAAAACCTGCTTCGATCCAAATTTATTCGGGGAGAATTGCGATAAAAGATGGCTATTTCTGGGCTGCTGAGAGCCTTTATATGGGTGTAGAATACTGTGCCTTGCAGTAACACACATAGGGAGTCTGCTGGGGTAGTGATATAATGCTGTCAGTATGACATGCAGATGACAGGCATCACTTTTAGAATGACTGCACACTTCACTGATTTGGGCAGTCATGGGGCCGAAACTGACCAAATAACTCAAGTATGAACTCAGCCTTACAGGTCGATGTTAGCGTCATGTAGAAGCGCACTGCTTTTACACCCTCGTCAGCTGATTCCACATAGATGTCTACAGAACCTGTTCTATTAAACGCTTATACAAGTATTTCCCTGACAGAGTGGAGAGGGCGTCAGCAGTAAGTTTCTGTCGATGTCACTGATTCATTTGCCCTTCCTCTGATCCGTCAGAACAGTAACCCACAAAGAAATGGATCCTGCCTGTGGAGCATATTTGCATGTCTTCTGTGTATCTAGTGTTGCGCGCGAATATTCGAATAGCGATTTTTTTTTTACGAATATCGGCACTTCGCAAATTCACGAATATTCAGAATATAGTGCTATATATTCGTAAAAAGGAATATTAGTTTTTTTTTTGTTTTTTTTTTCCTCAATCTGAACCCAAAATACCGTTGATGATAAAGAATATTGCGCTATGTTCTTAATCTTCGTTAATTCTAGCAAGCCTAACCGATTGGAAAGTTATACCCCATTCAAAGTTTAATTCGCAGTACGCGAATATTACATTACATAATATTTGCCTTTACATTACATAATATTTGCGTACTGCGAATGAAACTTTGAACGGGGTATAACTTTCTTATTGGTGGGCTTGCTAGAATTAACGAAGATAGAGAATATAGCGCTATATTAGTTATCTTTGTTATCTCGCTAATTCTAGCAATCCAATAGGAAAGTTGCTTATGCACAGCTCTAAGATAGATTCGCAATACGATAATTTTACTTTGCCTTTTTTTTAAATAAATAGAAAAATTATAATAATTATTCTATTTATTGGAAAAAATAGGCAAAGTATTATTATCGCATTGCAAATCTAACTTAGAGCTGAGCATAGACCAGTTTACTTGGCTTGGTAGAATTAACGAAGATAACGAATTCGAATACAGCGCTATATTCGTTATCTTCATTAATTCTAGATAGCAAACCAATCGGAAAGTTGCCCTATACCCCGATCAAAGTTAAAATCGCAATATGCGAATAATTAAATCGCATATTATTCGCGATAAATAAAATAATGATGGATATTCGATTTCAACGAATATATGACGAATAATTAATCGAATATTCGCAAAATATCGTGAAATCGAACATGGCACCACCCGCTCATCACTAGTATCTAGATAGATAGATACATAGATAAATAGATACATAGATAATTGTTTGATAGATAGATAGATAGATAGATAGATAGATAGATAGATAGATAGATAATTGATGGAACAGTAGATAGATAGAATAAATAAATTGATAGATAAATAGATATCTAGATGATTGTTAGATAGATAGATGTGAGATTGTTAGATAGCTACATAGATAATATATATATATAATTGATAGATAGATGGATAGATAGATATGAGAAGGAGAGATAGATAGATAGATAGATAGATAATTGTTAGATGGCTGGTTAGAACCTATGTGATACTGTCTAATTAGCTGTGTATCTAATCCTATCCTGTGTGATACTGTCTGCTGAGCTGTGTATCTAATCCTATCCCGTGTGATACTGTTTGCTGAGCTGTGTATCTAAACATTTACAGTGTTATACTGTCTGATGAGCTGTGTATCAAATACTATACTGTGTGATACTGTCTGCAGAGCTTATGTATCTAATCATCTCCTGTGTGATACTGTCTAATGAGCTGTGTATCTCATCCTGTACTGTGTGATACTGTCTGCAGAGCTGTGTCTCTAATCCTGACCTGTGTGATACTGTCTGCTGAGCTGTGTATCTAATCAAACCCTGTGTAATACTGTCTGCTGAGCTGTGTATCTAATATTCTACTATGTGATACTGTCTAATGAGCTGTGTATCTAATCATATATTGTGTGATACTGTCTAATGAGCTGTGTATCTAATCCTATCCTGTGTTATACTGTTTGATGAACTGTGTATCTAATCATCTCCTGTGTGATACTGTCTGCTGAAGTGTGTATCTAATCCTATCCTTTTTAATACTGTATGATGAGCTGTGTATCTAATCCTAATTCTATCCTGTGTGATACTGTCTGCAGAGCTTTTTATCTAATCATCTCCTGTGTGATACTGTCTGATGAACTGTGTATCTAATCCTGTACTGTGTGATACTGTCTGATGAGCTGTGTATCTAATCATATACTGTGTAATACTGTCTGCTGAGCTGTGTATCTAATCATGTACCGTGTGATACGGTCTGCAGAGCTGAGTATCTAATACTCTTCTGTGTGATACTGTCTACAGAGCTGTGTATCTAAACATCTACTGTGCGATACGGTCTGCAGAGCTATGTATCTAATACTATCCTGTGTGATACTGTCTGCAGAGCTTTGTATCTAATCCTGACCTGTGTGATACTGTCTGCAGACTTATGTATCTAATCATCTCCTGTGTGATACTGTCTAATGAGCTGTGTATCTAATCCTATACTGTGTGATACTGTCTGCTGAGCTGTGTATCTAATCCCGTATTGTGTGATACTGTCTGCTGAGCTGTGTATCTAATCCTATTGTGTGATACTGTCTGTTGAGCTGTGTATCTAATCCCGTAGTGTATGATACTGTCTGCTGAGCTGTGTATCTAATCCTAGTGTATGATACTGTCTGCTGAGCTGTGTATCTAATCCCGTACTGTATGATACTGTCTGTTGAGCTGTGTATCTAATCCTGTATTGTGTGATACTGTCTGCTGAGCTGTGTATCTAATCCTGTACTATTACAGTATATTGTCTGCAGAGCTGAATAGCTAATCCTATCCTGTGTGATACTGTCTGATGAACTGTGTATCTAATCATACCCTGTGTAATACTGTCTGCTGAGCTGTCTATCTAATCATGTACCGTGTGATACAGTCTGCAGAGCTGTGTATCTAATACTCTTCTGTGTGATACTGTCTGCAGAGCTATGTGTCTAATACTCTTCTGTGTGATACTGTCTGCAGAGCTATGTGTCTAATACTCTTCTGTGTGATACTGTCTACAGAGCTGTGTATCTAAACCTCTACTGTGTGATACTGTCTGCTGAGCTGTGTATCTAATCCTATTAGGAGTGATACTGTCTGCTAAGCTGTGTATCTAATCATTTACTGTATGATACTGTCTGCTAAGCTGTGTATCTAATCATTTAGGTGTGATACTGTCCGCTGAGCTGTGTATTTAATCCCGTATTGTGTGATACTGTCCGCTGAGCTGTGTATTTAATCCCGTACTGTATGATACTGTCTGTTGAGCTGTGTATCTAATCCTATTAGGTGTGATACTGTCTGCTGAGCTTCGCATCTTATACTCTCCTATGTAATACTGTCTACTGAGCTGTGTATCTAATACTCTCTTGTGTGATACTGTCGACTGAGCTGTGTATCTAGTACTCTCTTGTGTGATACTACCTGCTGAGCTGTGTATCTAATCCTATTAGGTGTGATACTGTCTGGTGAGCTATGTATCTAATCCTATTAGGTGTGATACTGTCTGTTGAGCTATGTATCTAATACTATCCTGTGTGATACTCTCTTCTGAGCTGTGTATCTAATACTCTCCTGTGTGATACTGTCTACTGAGCTGTGTATCTAATACTCTCCTGTGTGATACTGTCTGCAGAGCTATGTATCTAATACTCTCCTGTGTGATACTGTCTGTTGAGCTATGTATCTAATACTCTCCTGTGTGATACTGTCTTCTGACCTGTGTATCTATTCCTCTCCTGTGTGATACTGTCTACTGAGCTGTGTATCTAATCCTATTAGGCGTGATACTGTCTGTTGAGCTATGTATCTAATACTATCCCGTGTAATACTGTCTACTGAGCTATGTATCTAATACTCTCCTGTGTGATACTGTCTGCTGAGCTGTGTATCTAATCCTATTAGGCGTGATACTGTATAGAGTTTTATACAGTGGGGGAGGGGCTGATAGATTTCAATCCCTGTATTTCCCTGTCTTGTGGATGATGCCTGATTACACCGGTTCTATATTCTTGGGGGGCCACAGAACAGACATTGAGATGCAGGCAGCACATGGTGTAGTCAGGGCCGGTGCAAAGATTTTTGCCGCCCTAGGCAAAAGAAAAGTTTGCCGCCCCCCCCCATGTGACATCACAATGCCCCACCCATATGATCTGCCATATTAAAGGGGTTCTGCAGTTTATTTAAACTGATCGGCAGGGGTCCGACACCCGGGACCCCCGCCAATCAGCTGTTTGAGAAGGCAGCGGTGCTGGCAGTAGCGCCTCAGCCTTCTCGCAGTGACATCATGATTAGTATCATTGGCCTGGGCGCGGCTAAGCTTCATTCAAGTGAACAGAGCTTAACCCCGCCAAGGCCGGTGATACTAGTCGTGACGTCACTGCCCCTGCGGTAAACAGTGAGAAGGCCGAGGCACTACTGCCAGCGCCGCTGCCTTCTCAAACAGCTAAGCGCTTCCCCCCTGTCAGCTCCTCTCCTCTTGCTGCGCCCGGGCGGTGCGCCCTCATGGACGCGCCAGCCCGGGGAGTGCTGCAGCCGCCAGAGGCTCAATTCAGAGCGCTCGGGCGGCTGCAGCATGAGGCGGGGCCGGCGCTCCTAGCAGCGCCCCTTCCCAAGGGGCGCTCTATGCGGCGGCCTATTCCGCGTATAGGACGCGCCGGCCCTGGGTGTAGTCCACATCTTTTTGCCCCCCTTGAAATGAAGGCGTCGTCAAAAAATGTGGATCGGATGCAGACCAAAAATATGGTCATGTGACTGCACTGAGGCTGAATACACATGAAGTATTTGGATGAGGATGTGAAGCAGAGCCGCCTACAGAAATGGCCTGGAAAGGAATTAGAAATATCCAGTAAAGGACGGATTCATACTTCTGGCTTTGTCTGGAAACCGGCTGTGTTTAGCATCCAGGCCTCATATTTACTGCTCATCGCCTCTTTCACACGACCTTATGGCTGTTTTAGTGTTTTGTGGTCCGTTTTTCACTGATCTGTTGTTCCGTTTTTGCATCCCGTTGTGTTTCCACTACTGTTCCTTTTCTGTTCTGTTTTTCCGCGAAAACTGAAACTTTGTAAACATTGCAAACACCAAACACGTGCAAAATGGGCTGGGCACAGCATTTCTACAGCATGGATCTGCAAAAAACGGATTAGATACGTACATGTGTTCCATATGCATTCCGTTTTTTATAAGGATCCATTGACTTGAATGGAGCCACTGAATATGATAGGACCTGACTCAAAATAGCGCGGAACGGAATAACAGAAATACGGAAACGGAATGCATACGGAGTAAATTTTTTTTTTGCAGACCCATTGAAATGAATGGAACAGCCGACCCCTGATAGAACAGCACTATCCTGACCCGTTATGCGGACAATATTTGGACATGTTCTATCTTAGAACAAAAAAGGAAACATGGAAATATGAGCAGTACCTTCCGTTTTTTGTAGAATAGTCGATATGTATTCGATATAGTGCTATATATTAGTTTTTTTAAATATTTGTCATTTTTTTCCATCTAAAGTGATGATTCCTCCCTGCTTAAGCTGCTTGTGGGCCAATGACTCATGAAGCAGGGAGCAATCATGTGTTCAGAAGGGAAAAAATGAGGAATTTTCGCTAGTGATTATTGAGGACCCCGATGCTCGGGTGCTCTGCCCTATAGAAGTCAATGGGAGGACCTGACCATTAAACCAGGCACCCCCTGCTCTGAAGAGGGGAGGGTGCCTGGTTCATAGGAAAAGGTCAGAAATTGATGGAAACATCACCGATATGGGTTGGGGACAGCATGGGGAGGATGTCTGGATGCATCTTGAACTACAATGTCGCTGCTGGGAACGATGTTGCCCGAGTTGTACGCCACTTTTGCAGACTGACCATAAAACTCACAAAACCGAAGATAAAAGCGAGTTTAGATGAAAAATTAGGAGGTGGGAGGGTCTGGGAGGGAGGGTATGCTGCTGATTGGCTGGAATGTGTCTGCTGACTGTGAGGTACAGGGTCAAAGTTTGCTCAAGATGACGTATAGGAGCGAACTGAACATCGCATATGTTCGCCCGTCGCGGCGAACGCGAACAAGCGATGTTCGTCGGGATCTGTTCGCCGGTGAATAGTTCGGGACATCTCTAACCTATCACACAGGTGCCAGAGGCAGCGCTCAGACCCCTCCCTGTGGGCACTTGGACCCTGGAAAAAGTCTATGGTCTACCATATGCCTTAGACTTTTCCTGCCATTCATCAGCGCAGGCGCACTATGAACAGTGTAGGCTGCGCACTGGATGCAGACAGGCTCTATAGGATTAATGATAAAGTACATGGTAGATATACTATACTGGACTGCAGTGTTCAGGCCAAATTGCCGTGTTGGCAGTTTGCGATAAATACGTGGTTTTTGGGTTGCAGTTTGGGCACTCTGTCTCTAAAAGGATTGTCATCACTGGTATATATACTACAGAGGACAGTATACTGTATACAGCCAGGTCCATAAATATTGGGACATCAACACAATTCTAACATTTTGGGCTCTATACACCACCACAATGGATTTGAAATGAAACTAACATGTCTGCCTTTCTCTTGTTAAGGCACCAAAAGTAATGGGACGGAATAATAATCATAAATCCAACTTTCACTTTTAATACTTGCTTGAAAATCCTTTGCAGTCAATTACAGCCTGAAGTCTGGAACGCATAGACATCACCAGACGCTGGGTTTCATCCCTGGTGATGCTCTGCCAGGCCTCTACTGCAACTGTCTTCAGTTCCTGCTTGTTCTTGGGGCATTTTCCCTTCAGTTTTGTCTTCAGCAAGTGAAATGCATGCTCAATCGGATTCAGGTCAGGTGATTGACTCGGCCATTGCATAACATTCCAGTTCTTTCCCTTAAAAAACTCTTTTGTTGCTTTTGCAGTATGCTTTGGGTCATTGTCCATCTGCACTGTGAAGCGCCGTCCAATGAGTTCTGAAGCATTTAGCTGAATATGAGCAGATAATATTGCCCGAAACACTTCAGAACTCATCCTGCTGCTTCTGTCAGCAGTCACATCATCAATAAATACAAGAGAAGCAGTTCCATTGGCCGCCATACATGACCACGCTATGACACTACCACCACCATGCTTTACTGATGAGGTGGTATGCTTAGCATCATGAGCAGTTCCTTTCCTTCTCCATACTCTTCTCTTCCCATCACTCTGGTACACGTTGATCTTGGTCTCATCTGTCCATAGGATGTTGCTCCAGAACTGTGAAGGCTTTTTTAGATGTCGTTTGGCAAACTCTAATCTGGCCTTCCTGTTTTTGAGGCTCACCAATGGTTTCCATCTTGTGGTGAACCCTCTGTATTCACTCTGGTGAAGTCTTCTCTTGATGGTTGACTTTGGCACACATACACCTACCTCCTGGAGAGTGTTCTTGATCTGGCCAACTATTGTGAAGGGTGTATTCTTCACCAGGGAAAGAATTCTTCGGTCATCCACCACAATTGTTTTCAGTGGTCTTCCGGGTCTTTTGGTGTTGCTGAGCTCACCGGTGCGTTCCTTCTTTTTAAGAATGTTCCAAACAGTTGTTTTGGCCGCGCCTAATGTTTTTGCTAACTCTCTGATGGGTTTGTAATGATGGCTTCACTGATAGTGACAGCTCTTTGGATCTCATCTTGAGACAGCAACAGATTCCAAATGCAAATAGCAGACTTGAAATGAAGGACCTTTTATCTGCTCTCTGTAATTGGGATAATGAGGGAATAACACACACCTGGCCATGGAACAGCTGAGAAGCCAATTGTCCCAATTTGAAAAGTGATGAAGAGAAACACCAGCCGTCATCTCACATTGTGCAGTACACCTTGTTCTTGAGTAATTAATAATAATCCTATAAATGATTAACCCCAGTACGATCTGCAGAACAATTATCCCCTGTAGGACAGCATCTTGTAGGACCCCTCGTACCTCTCTTCCTGTTTGTGGTGTGAGATCAGCTGTTAAACATCATTCTCACATGCCGCTGATCTCCGTCACATTGCAGCAGAAAAAATGTTTTACAGAATAACGGTGCAACGTGTTATCAGTGAGCTGACTGTGTGATGTCTCTTTAGGTTTCCCTGTCCTGTGTCAACAGGTGGATTCTTCATCCATAAAATTCTTTGACTTTGGCATTCGATGTCGATCCTCTGCTTCTGCCATCGTGTACACAGAAAGCGGTAAAGGTGAGTTATATAATAAAGGGAACCAGACAACATCTTGTGGGACCCTAATCCACCACCATAAACATTGCAAACACCAAACACGTACAAAATGGGCTGGGCACAGCATTTCTACAGCATGGATCTGCAAAAAACGGATTAGATACGTACATGTGTTCCATATGCATTCCGTTTTTGTTAAGTACCCATTGACTTGAATAGAGCCACTGAACGTGATTTGTGGACAATAATAGGACCTGATTCAAAATTGCGCGGAAAGGAATAACAGAAATACGGAAACGGAATGCATAATGAGTAAAAATTTTTTGCAGACCCATTGAAAGGAACGGAACAGCTGGCCCCTGATAGAACAGCACTATCCTTGCCCGTTATGCGGACAATATTAGGACATGTTCTATCTTTGAACAAAAAGGAAACATGGAAATATGAGCAGTACCTTCCGTTTTTTGTAGAATAGTCAATATGTATCTGATATAGTGCTATATATTCTTTTTTTTTAATATTTGTCATTTTTTTCCATCTAAAGTGATGATTCCTCCCTGCTTAAGCTGCTTGTGGGCCAATGACTCATGAAGCAGGGAGCAATCATGTGTTCAGAAGGGAAAAAATGATGAATTTTCGCTAGTGATTATTGAGCACCCCGATGCTCGGGTGCTGGGGTGCTCTGCCCTATAGAAGTCAATGGGAGGAGCATTAAACCAGGCACCCCCTGCTCTGAAGAGGGGAGGGTGCCTGGTTCATAGGAAAAGGTCAGAAATTGATGGAAACACCACCGAAAGGATGTCTGGATGCATCTTGGACTACAATGTCACTGCTGGGAACGATGTTGCCCGAGTTGTACGCCACTTTTGCAGACTGACCATAAAACTCACAAAACCGAAGATAAAAGCGAGTTTAGATGAAAAATTAGGAGGTGGGAGGGTCTGGGAGGGAGGGTATGCTGATTGGCTGGAATGTGTCTGCTGACTGTGAGATACAGGGTCAAAGTTTGCTCAAGATGACGCATAGGAGCGAACCGAACATCGCATATGTTCGCCAGCTGCGGCGAACGCAAACAAGCGATGTTCGCCGGCGAATAGTTCGGGACATCTCTAACCTATGGCACAGGTGCCAGAGGCAGCGCTCAGACCCCTCCCTGTGGGCACTTGGACCCTGGAAAAAGTCTATGGTGTACCAATATGCCTTAGACTTTTCCTGCCATTCATCAGCGCAGGCGCACTATGAACAGTGTAGGCTGCGCACTGAATGCAGACAGGCTCTATAGGATTAATGATAAAGTACATGGTAGATATACTATACTGGACTGCAGTGTTCAGGCCAAATTGCCGTGTTGGCAGTTTGCGATAAATACGTGGTTTTTGGGTTGCAGTTTGGACACTCTGTCTCTAAAAGGATTGTCATCACTGGTATATATACTACAGAGGACAGTATACTGTATACAACCAGGTCCATAAATATTGGGACACCAACACAATTCTAACATTTTGGGCTCTATACACCACCACAATGGATTTGAAATGAAACTAACATATCTGCCTTTCTCTTGTTAAGGCACCAAAAGTAATGGGACGGAATAATAATCATAAATCAAACTTTCACTTTTAATACTTGCTTGAAAATCCTTTGCAGTCAATTACAGCCTGAAGTCTGGAACGCATAGACATCACCAGATGCTGGGTTTCATCCCTGGTGATGCTCTGCCAGGCCTCAACTGCAACTGTCTTCAGTTCCTGCTTGTTCTTGGGGCATTTTCCCTTCAGTTTTGTCTTCAGCAAGTGAAATGCATGCTCAATCGGATTCAGGTCAGGTGATTGACTCGGCCATTGCATAACATTCCAGTTCTTTCCCTTAAAAAACTCTTTGGTTGCTTTTGCAGTATGCTTTGGGTCATTGTCCATCTGCACTGTGAAGCGCCGTCCAATGAGTTCTGAAGCATTTGGCTGAATATGAGCAGATAATATTGCCCGAAACACTTCAGAACTCATCCTGCTGCTTCTGTCAGCAGTCACATCATCAATAAATACAAGAGAAGCAGTTCCATTGGCCGCCATACATGACCACGCTATGACACTACCACCACCATGCTTCACTGATGAGGTGGTAGGCTTAGGACCATGAGCAGTTCCTTTCCTTCTCCATACTCTTCTCTTCCCATCACTCTGGTACAAGTTGATCTTGGTCTCATCTGTCCATAGGATGTTGCTCCAGAACTGTGAAGGTCTTTTTAGATGCCGTTTGGCAAACTCTAATCTGGCCTTCCTGTTTTTGAGGCTCACCAATGGTTTCCATCTTGTGGTGAACCCTCTGTATTCACTCTGGTGAAGTCTTCTCTTGATGGTTGACTTTGGCACACATACACCTACCTCCTGGAGAGTGTTCTTGATCTGGCCAACTATTGTGAAGGGTGTATTATTCACCAGGGAAAGAATTCTTCGGTCATCCACCACAGTTGTTTTCAGTGGTCTCCCGGGTCTTTTGGTGTTGCTGAGCTCACCGGTGCGTTCCTTCTTTTTAAGAATGTCCCAAACAGTTGTTTTGGCCGCGCCTAATGTTTTTGCTAACTCTCTGATGGGTTTGTAATGATGGCTTCACTGATAGTGACAGCTCTTTGGATCTCATCTTGAGAGTTAACAGCAACAGATTCCAAATGCAGATAGCAGACTTGAAATGAAGGACCTTTTATCTGCTCTCTGTAATTGGGATAATGAGGGAATAACACACACCTGGCCATGGAACAGCTGTGAAGCCAATTGTCCCAATTTGACAAGTGATGAAGAGAAACACCAGCCGTCATCTCACATTGTGCAGTACACCTTGTTCTTGAGTAATTAATAATAATCCTATAAATGATTAACCCCGGTACGATCTGCAGAACAATTAGCCCCTGTAGGACAGCATCTTGTAGGACCCCTCGTACCTCTCTTCCTGTTTGTGGTGTGAGATCAGCTGTTACACTGGGTTCAGACCTGGGCGTTCGTGCAGCGCGTTTAATTCGCGTGTTTTTAACACGCAAATTAAATCGCGCTGCACAAAATAGGAATCACACGTTTAACGCGCGTCCCTATTAACCCCTTAAGGACACAGGGTTTTTTCATTTTTGCGTTTTCGTTTTGCGCTCTATGCCTTCCAAGAGCCATAACTTTTTTATTTTTCCGTTCACATGGCCATATGAGGGCTTATTTTTTGCGGGACAAGTTGTACTTTCCAACGCCATCATTTAATAATGCATACGGTGTAGTGGGAAGCGGGAAAAAAATTCCAAATGGGGTGAAATTGCAAAAAAAAAGCAATTTCACCACAGTTTTACGGGTTTCTAAATTACGACGTTTGATTTGCGATAAAACTGACCATTTAGTTTTATTATACAGGTCAGTACGAATCCGGCGATACCCAATATGTATAGCTTTTCTTGCGTTTTGATAGTGAAAAAAATTCAAAGTGGAAAATTTTTTTTTTTGTCGCCATGTTTTGACCGCTATAACGTATTTGTAAATAAGTGTATGGCGTTGTATGGGGGCTTATTTTTTGCGGGCGATCTTAACTTTTAGTTGATACCATTATGGGGTGTGTAGGACTTTTTGATCGCTTTTTATTTAATTTTTTGAGGAAATGAAGCGTCCAAAAGCGGCAAATCGGCCATTTGGGCGCTTTTTCCGTTTTCTGTTTACCGTATGGGAAATATATTTTTATATTTTTATACTATGGGCGTTTTCACACATTGCGACACCCATGATGTGTATTTTTATTTTTTTATTATTTTATTTTAATTTTGGGGAAAGGGGGTGATTTAAATTTTTAGTTTTTTTTATTTTTATTTTTATTTTTTACACTTTTATATAGATCCCATAGGGACCTATATAAATCAGTTACCTGATTGCTTCTATCATAAACTCCAATACACTTGTATTGGAGTTTATGAGCTATTTACTACTTTCTATGAAGCCCTATTGCTAACAAGGGCTCCATAGGAAATAGTAAGTGATAGCCTCAAGCTGAATGAAAGGCTTAAGGCTATCCCTTACAGCGCTCCGATTCTCCCGATCACCACTAGGGAGCCGGAGCGCTGCCAGATTTTACTTTCGGTTTTAGCGCGCGCAGATGCCGTGATCAGGATTGATCACGGCATCTGCAGGGTTAAATGATCGCAATCGGCAGCGCTGCCGACCGCGATCATCAGCTGCGGGGGTCAGCTACAGGAATCAGCCGGACCCCCGCAGCGATGGTGCCCGCAGCGGCCAGGAGCGGGCGCCATCTTCAGGGACTGGACACAGGGACTGTCCTTAAGGAGTTAAACTCTGTTTATGGGGACGCGCGTTAAATGGGCCAAAAAACGCAAACATACTTGCTTTTGCGTCGGTCGTTTTTACGTGCGTTCGAACGCGCCTAAAAACGCGCAAGTGTGAACCAGGCCCATAGGAATGCATGGGTACTGTACAGTTGTGCGTTTTTATGCGTGTTCGAACGCGCGTGAAAACGCTAAAGTGTGAACTGAGGGTTAAACATCATTCTCACATGCCGCTGATGTCCGTCACATTGCAGCAGAAAAAATGTTTTACAGAATAACGGTGCAACGTGTTATCAGTGAGCTAACTGTGTGATGTCTCTTTAGGTTTCCCTGTCCTGTGTCAACAGGTGGATTCTTCACCCATAAAATTCATAGACTTTGGCATTCCATGTCGATCCTCTGCTTCTGCCATCATGTACTCAGAAATCAGTACAGGTGAGTTATATAATAAAGGGAACCAGACAACATTCTGTGGGACCCTAATCCACCACCATGCCATTATACACATTAACCACCTCAGCCCCCCTAGCTTAAACCCCCTTAATGACCAGGCCACTTTTTACAATTCTGCACTACACTACTTTCACCGTTTATTGCTCCGTCATACAACTTACCACCCAAATGAATTTTACCTCCTTTTCTTCTCACTAATAGAGCTTTCATTTGGTGGTATTTCATTGCTGCTGACATTTTTACTTTTTTTGATATTAATAAAAAATTACGGAAATTTTTTAAAAAAATGACATTTTTCAATTTCTGTTGTAATTTTTTTTTTTAAAACTGCATTTCTATATAAATTTTTCTCTAAATTTATTGTTCTACATGTCTTTGATAAAAAAAAATCCAATAAGTGTATATTTATTGATTTGGGTAAAAGTTATACTGTTTACAAACTATGGTGCAAAAAAGTGAGTTTCCGCATTTTGACTTTCTGAGCACCTGTCCTGTTTCCTGAGGTACTACAATGCCCAGACAGTAGAAATACCCCACAAATGACACCATTTCGGAAAGTAGACACCCTAAAATATTCGCTGATGGGCATAGTGAGTTCATGGAAGTTTTTATTTTTTGTCACAAGTTAGCGGAAATAGAATTATTTTTTTTTTTTATTTCATATTCCGCTAACTTGTGACAAAAAATAAAAACTTCCATGAACTCACTATGCCCATCAGCGAATATTTTAGGGTGTCTACTTTCCAAAATGGGGTCACATGTGAGGTGTTTGTACTGCCCTGGCATTTGAGGGTCTTCGCAATCATTACATGTATGGCCAGCATTAGGAGTTTCTGCTATTCTCCTTATATGGAGCATACGGGTAATTAGATATTTTTTTTCCGTTCAGCCTCTGGGCTGAAAAAATAAAAATAAATAATGAACGGCACAGATTTCTTCATTCACATCGATCAATGTGGATTAAAAAATCTCTGTCAAAAAATATGCAAGAAAAAAAAAGAGGGGCCTGGTGATTGCCAGTACATAAGGGCTCCGCCCAAACATCCATACCTATTTCAGCTCCTATGTCCTGGCAAACGTGATTTCTCCATTCACATTGATTAATCGATCGTTGTGGAGGAAGACATCTTTGATTTTTGATACAAAGTGTTTGCCAAAGCATATGAACTCCAACACCTCTCCTCAGCTCATATGCCTGGGCAAACGTACCTGTCCTGCAGAGGAGAAATCTCATCTTGCAGCGCCGCATACACTGACTTCACGTGTCTTCTGACATCAGCGCAATGCTTCTCTCAGAATGCACATCAGTGCTGCAGCCTTTTTGTCGGTTGGTCCAGCTGGAAAGTAAAGGGTGGTTAGTAAAAAAAAAAAAAAGAAGAAGAAAAAACAAGCAGCAGGCTCATAAACTTGAACGTTACAAACTTTACAAAACCTGAACATCATAAAACTTTTAAAACCTAAACTAACTCAAGATTTCTTTTTCTTGCTACCTGTTTAATTTTTTTTTTTACTTTTCACTCTTTACCTACCTAGCAGAAACCTCTCCTCTCCCATGGGACAATTTGTAAAGTGTAAATCGCACAGAGATGGTGCGAAGTACATTATGCAATTTATCCCAAGTGAAAGGAGAGGTTTAACATATCTGCAGTAGCACGCTAGAACTCCTGTGTGTTAGGGTCTCTAAAAACCTAGTATCCTGAGAGACCCTTGTGTTAACTCTGCCTGTGTCCTGCGGCCCTACGTCCCTAAGTGTACCTGAGTGTGGCACTTCCGGAAACACTCCTCTAAGCATAGGGCAGGGTGGTCAGGGCAGTCAGGACAGAAAAAGCAGGTGTCACGCCTTATTCCACTCCTGCTACAGACACAACATCTTTTTCGGGGTGGCGGTTGGTTTGAGGTCCCAGCAACGACACTGGGGAAGTGTCGCTCGTGTAGTCGGCTCACTACACTGGTGGTTGGGGCCACGGATCCTCCTGGATACAGGAGGTTCTCAATGATCTCTTCCTGAAATTTGAGGAAGGATCCTGTTCTCCCAGCCTTACTGTAGAGAACAAAACTATTATGTATAGCCAATTAAATTAGGTATACAGACACCTTCTTATACCAGCGTTTGGTCCTGCGGGAAAGTAAATAAGGAGCCAACATCTGGTCATTGAAGCCCACCCCTCCCATGAGAAAATTATAGTCGTGGACCGAGAGGGGCTTTTCAATGACACTGGTTGCCCGTTCAATTTGGGTTGTCGTGTCTGCGTGAATAGAGGAGAGCATGTAAACGTCACGCTTGTCTCTCCAGTTCTTCGTTACACAAGGCAGCCCTCTCCCCCCTTGCAACTCGGGTGGTATCGAGCCGTTTGGGGAAGCCCCGGCGACTAGGTCAAATGCCTGAAGAGGGGCACACTTGTGTAGAAATTGTCCACATAAAGATGGTACCCCTTGCCAAATAAGGGTGACACCAAGTCCCAGACTGTCTTTCCACTGCTTCCCAGGTAGTTAGGGCAACCGACCGGCTCCAGGGTTTGATCTTTACCCTCATAGACACGAAATATGAGCATATAGCCTGTGGCCCTTTCACAGAGCTTATACAATTTGAACCATTTCCGGGAGCGCTTGCTTGGGATGTATTGTTTGAAGCCAAGGCGCCCGGTAAAAGGTATTAGGGACTCGTCTATGCAGATGAAGGGCCGAAATTTGTGAAGCCGGTCAAAAGCTGGGTGGCCTCTGGGACGAGAGGTGCTGTTGTCACTAAAGTGCAGGAAACGCAGGATGGTCTCAAATCGTGTCCTGGACATGGCAGCAGAGAACATGGGCATGTGATGAATTGGGTTCGTGGACCAATATGACCGCAATTCATGCTTTTTTGTTAGGCCCATGTTGAGGAGAAGGCCCAGAAAAGTTTTAATTTTGGAAACTTGGACGGGTTTCCACCGGAAAGACTGGGCATAAAAGCTTCCCGGGTTGGCGGTTATAAATTGAGTGGCATACCAGTTTGTTTCTGCTACGACTAGGTCAAAGAGCACCGCAGTGAAGAACAACTCAAAAAACCCCAGTGCCAATCTGATCTGAGCTGTCTCAACACAAACTCCTGACTGGGCGGTGAAAGGGGGAACTACTGGTGCGGCTGAAGATGGGGGCGGCCAATCAGGGTTTGCCAGCACCTCAGGGACCCTAAGGGCTCTACGGACCTGTCTGTGCGGTGGCTGCGATGGGGGAACTACTGCATGTGCCACCGTACCAGCTTCAACTGCCCTTCTGGTGCTCGCCACTTCACCATGTTCTATGGCATTGCTGGTACTAGGTCCAGGATGGGCTGCGCTGCTGGTGTATGCCTCACCACGTAATCCGACAGCGCCAGCCCCACTCTGCTGCCCTTGAAACGGATCCTGCGCAACCTGTGGTCTAGCAACATGGGGCTCGGTACGCCTGGTGGTATCAGGGACCTCAACCTCTTCGTCCGAACTTTGGGTCAGACTGCCACTGCTTTCTACAGGTTCGTATTTTGACCCGCTAGGTTTGTCAGATGAGGGTTCCCATTCCTCATCCGACTGGGTCAGAATCCTGTAGGCCTCTTCGGGAGAATACCCCTTACTTGCCATTTAGACAACTAAATTTAGAGGGTATTCCCTGAGACTAACCAAGAAAAAAAGCAAGCCTGTCTTACAAATGGGAGGCTAGCGAAGTACAGGAAGCCTCTGCGATTGATAAAAAATACCAAAACTGATTTTTTTTTATCGCCGCAGCGCTTGTGTATTGATTGTGCAGTGATAAAAATAAAAATAAAATTTTTTGTCACTGCGGCGGGGTGGGCGTGGGTAAACAATGGTGCAGCGCTACATGGCAGTTCCAGGCCCCGACTTTCTACGGTCCAGATAAGTAGCTGCCTCATCCGGCAGCATCGTTGCTTTAAGTCCGGCCGGCGGTGTGTCGGTTTCCTGGGTAAGGGGGTGCAGCACCGCACCGGAGCGGTCGGCCAGGGAGACACGCTCTTCTCCCCACGCAGCATGACACGTAGGGTGCAGGGCACAGCGTGTGCCCGCTCGACAAAGTATTGCACAGGCCGCTGTGCTGTTAGACAGGCAGGGGGGAGGGGCGGACAAATTAGGCTTCAGCATGTTGTTTCTATCCAGGGGGCGCACAGGTGAATTCACTCAGCAAGGGGGAGTAGTAATTGCGGACAAGAAAAGGCATTCTTTCTATAGTGCCAGCAATGTGCGGTCCGCAAAATGCGGAATGCACATTGCAGCCGTCCGTGTTTTGCGGATCCGTGTTTCCGTGTTTTGCGGATCCGTGTTTCCGTGTTTCCGCAAATCACACTACGGACGTGTGAATAAGGCCTTAGGCCTCTTGCACACGACCGTATGGCTTTTTTAGTGTTTTGCGGTCCGTTTTTTTCGGATCCGTTTTTCCGTTTTTTGCTTCCGTTGTGTTTCCGTTTCGGTTCCGTTTTTCCGTTCCGTTTTTCCGTATGGCATATACAGTATACAGTAATAACATAGAAAAAATTGGGCTGGTCTTAAAATTTTCAATAGATGGTTCCGCAAAAAACGGAACGGATACGGAAGACATACGGATGCACTTCAGTATGCTTTCCATTTTTTTTGCGGACCCATTGACTTGAATGGAGCCACTGAACGTGATTTGCGGACAAGAATAGGACATGTTCTATATTTAAACAGAACGGAAAAACGGAAGAACGGAAACGGAAGGCATACGGAGACACTTCTGTATTTTTTGCGGTCCCATTGAAGTAAATGGTTCAGTATACTGTCAGTATACTGAACTGAAAAAACGGCCAGTATACGGTGTGTAGTGCTTGGTGTACTCACAGTCACATGTGCTCTGTGCAGGGACCAACCGACGAAAAGGACCCAGCAGAGAGCACAGAAGCCATTTAATGCATTATATTTATAAATATAATGTGTTAGATGGCTTTTGATTCAATTTTTTAAAAGTCATCAGCCTGCCAGTGCTGATCATTGGCTGGCAGGCTGATGACCAACTCCTTCCAAATGTTTTACCGCCGCGCAGTGTGAATGCGCGGCGGCGTCAGCACGTCATCTTGCGTCTCGCGAGATGACGCGCCTATGCGTCCAGGAGTAACATCCCGGCCGCCTGCAGAACGCATATCTGCGTTAGGCGGTCGGGAGGTGGTTAATAATAATTGGACTCTAACGATGCCCCTGTATAAATTGTCCTTTGCAGCATAAAGTTTAGGCTACGTTCACACGACGACAATTGTCGCGCGACAAAAAGTCGCGCGACAATTTGGGAACCACTACACTGCAACATTTGTAGCGCGACATTGATGTCACATTAATGTTGCGCCACAATTTTTATAATGGGAATCTATGGTGGTGTCGCACGTGCAACATGGATGGATTTTTGCCGACTGTCGTGTCGCAGTCGCAGCATGTCGCATGTCGCACTGCGATACCATAGACTCCCATTATAAAAATTGTCGCGCGACAATAGTGCGACTTTTTGTCGCGCGACAATTGTCGTCGTCTGAACATACCCTTAAACTGATGTTTCAGCACACTCGGCGCACGCGCAGTGGAGCGAGGTGTAATGGCTTTGTATTAATCAGTACACTGCACATGTGTCAGATATCACCAGACCTGGCTAGTAATGATATCTGCTGGCCTGGGAGGGTCAGTCAGGCCGGGAAGGGCACATGTAGAGGACGGGCTGCATGATTCCTCAGATAGCGGAGAACACTGATGACTTTTCACCGGTGATTAGCACACAGCAAGCTATTCTACTGTTTGCTGTAAAGGACAGTTTATACAGAGGCGTCTTTACACTGTCTGTTAATATGGTATGGAGACATAAAATAAGACAATAGATTCTCTATTAGCCAATCTTATACTCGGTGTATAATGAAAACCTGGGTAACTTTATTATAGCCTATGGTTTTTATTCCTTGCAGGTTTTCATATCCATGCTTGCTGTCAGTGAATGGGCACATTTCTGTTTATATACTGTTTATTGGATAACAACCTATATAGATACATTATGAGTTTTATATTTCAGGGTTTGTTACAATTGTACTGTCTCATGTTACTACTAACAAGCTAAACATTAATCATTGTGGTGGTAGATGTGTGCTGCTTATACAAAAATTTTGATATATTTCAAGAACCAATTGCCGGCTGGTCTTTATACACACAGTAGTAATGGAAGAGGCAGTGGCTTATTTTTAAGAAACAGTCCCAAAATTATCCCTTTTCTGGATAGTAGCAGCAGGTTTTGTGTTTAGTGTATGGGTAGCAGAGGCAGGCCTAACACCAGCAGTGGCAATTTCAAAGGTTATGGAACATGATTAAGAATGCAGAAAATGTGCAGCTGTGTAGGGCTAGCAGTAGCAGGGGTAGTAGTAGCGGCAGCACCTGTAGTACAGTATGGAACATGATGTACACTGCTGAAGTTATACCGCTGTATAGGGCTAGAATTAGAAGCAGCAGGGGCAGCGACAGGAGTATGGAACATATAGACGAGGCAGGAGATGAGTGACTGTAGGGGTAGTAGTAGTGGCAGCAGTGGGAGCAATAACTTCAGCAGTACAGTATGGAGCAGGATGAACAGGCAGACAGCAGCAGTAGAATCACTGGGCCAGTGATAAATAGCCAGTCCTCATAGTCACCAGTTGCAGGTCTATTCACTTGCATCTGTCAAAGGTGTGTGAAAATTCTCATGGCTCCTAGTGTTGAGCACAAATATTTGAATAACAAATTTTATTAGTGAATATCGGCACCTCGATAATTCGCGAACATTTAGAATGTATTGCTATATATTCATCTTTTTGAATATTCGTCATTTTTTTCGATCTGAACACATGATTCCTCCCTGCTTCTTGCTTGTGGGCCAATGAGTCATTTCCCCACAAGCAAGAAGCAGGAAGGAATCATGTGTTCAGATGGAAAAAATTGACAAATAGTCTAAAAAACGAATATATAGCACTATATATATTGTGATATATTCATTATTAGAATATTCGTAATTTTTTTCTAAAGTGAACTAAAGTAAAGGGAACACACATGATTCCCCCCTGTTCTTACAAGTCCGGGATCCGTAGGATTTCAGCCCGCTCCAGTCAGGGCCCGTCCATGCGCATGGAGCGTCTCCATCACCATGGGAATGCCTCCGCGGTTAGAATGTACCATCGGATGTGAGATTTCACGATCTCAATAACAGGGAATAGTCTTGACTGATATGAATGTAGGGAGGTAGCGTAGAATTAACACTATGTCCTTTTGCTGATCATGATAGGAAGTTATCCATTGAGGAGGACATGGAGGCGGTGTATGAATGCCTCGTGTGAAAAACAGACTATGGGGCACATTTATTAAGACCAGTGTCTAAAACGCCCATAGCTGGTGGTGTACCCGCCAAAGTTATAAGGAGGCGAAGGCCTCTCCATAACTTAGGTGCATCCAGCGCCAGTTCTGAATGAAAGACAGTTTACGAGCTGTCTTACATTTAGACAATTTTTTACACCTAAAACAGGGTAGACAATTATGAATGAGACGGGCTTGCTGGCCTGTCACCTTCCCCACCATCGCCACAATTTTAGACCTGGCGTGAGCAGGGAAGATTTGCAGATAGTGGTTCAACTAATTTAGGCATATTTAGGATTATTAAATGACTCTCTTTGCCTATTATGTGGATGTCAATCGCATCTGGCCTTGTTGCTGTGATGCCTCATCGCCATAAATAACAATGACCCAGTGGGCCGTGAAAGACTTGTACTCTCCATGGCCACAATTGCTGCTCCATGTGTGATAGTGGTTTGAAATTCATCTCACAACGACAAATCCTAGAAGTGACCCATGGTGACAAGAAGTGGTCCAAGTTCTCCACCATATGGAAGTACAAGGCAGGGATGCTTTGGAATCTACTAAGTGGTATGGCAGTGATTTAATCTCCAACAACTTTTCCAAGTGGAAGTTCGGTTGAAATACATGTGGATTACTGGGCACATATTGTGGAAGAAGCAGTAGCCGATGATATTGAAGGTGATGCTGACAATGACCATGTAGTGCTTATGAATGTGGCCTGCTTACCAGACAAACAACTGGATGAACAAGGGTCTTGTTCACACTGCTGGTTTTCTATGTGAGCGTGTGATACTGAATCATGTGCTGAAGGAGAGCTGCACTTCAGGGCCTACTAAAAGGAATGGCAGAATGGAATGCCCATAGACTTTAACAGGAAAGTGGAATGCCCATAGAGAATAATGGAAATGTAATATTTGAATTAGAGACAAAACCATTTGACATATATAATAATTATTTAGCAGGATTACTCTCCAAATTCAGTGGGATTATTAAATGTTCAGAATAAGTGGAATTATCACTGTTTTCTGCAGAATGACGAGGGTGATCGACAGAAAGGAATGCCCATAGACTATAATGGGAAGTAAACTATGAGCTCATTTGCAGGTAAATCTGTGTTATGTAGGACATAACCTTTACCGCAAGTGTTCCCTGGGTAGAGTAGCATAATGTAAAATGAAAATTACCTTGGATTATACCCGTTTTCTATAGAATGCAAAGGTGAGTGACATAATGGAATGCCCATAGACTATAATGGGAAGTAAAACGTGACTTGGTGCCTGAACCATTCAACATATCAAATACACCTGTAGCAGGCTTACTCTTCAAGTTCAGTGGGATTATTTAAAATTCAGATTTAGTGGGATTATCATGTTAATGTGCTACATAACACAGATTTGACTGCAAATGAGCTCAGGATTTACTTCCCATTATAGTCTATGTCCATTCCATTGTGTCATTCCAATTGTCATTCCATAGAAACCAATGATAATCCCACTTAATCTTTATTTTAAATAATCCCACGAGTTTAGAGAGTATGTCTGCTAAATATTTATTAGATATGTCAAATGGTTTTGTCTCTCATTAAAATATTACATTTCCATTATTCTCTATGGGCATTTCACTTTCCTGTTAAAGTCTATGGGCATTCCATTCTGTCATTCCTTTAATATCAATTTATCCTTTACCACAGATCTTCCCTCTGTACAGTAACATCTTTTACAATTGAAATAATTTAGGATTTTTCCTGTTTTCTATGGAGTGACAGGTGAATAGCACAATGGAATGCCCTTAGAGTATAATGGGAAGAAAGATGGGCCTTGGAGACGAGAACCATATGACACATCAGATAAATCTTTACCAGGCGCAGTCTCCATGTACAGCCGCATTGATCTAAATTGAGAATAGGTGGGATTATCATTATTTTCTATGGAATGACAGGTGTGAATGACACCAAGAATGCCCATAGACTATAATGGGAAGCAAAGTATCTGATATTTTTTAGGCAAATCTGAAAAAAATATCAACTTATCCTTTACCACAGATCATCCACCGTGTGTAGTAACATCATTTATAATTGATACAACTTTGGGTTTTTCCTGTTTTCTATAGAATGACAGGTAGAGATGTCCCGAACTATCCGCCGGCGAATAGTTCCCGGCGAACATAGCTTGTTCGCATTCGCCGCAGCGGGCGAACACATGAGATGTTCGGTCCGCCCCTATACATCATCATTGAGCAAACTTTGACCCTGTACCTCACAGTCAGCAGACACATTCCAGCCAATCAGCAGCATACCCTCCCTCCCAGACCCTCCCACCTCCTGAACAGCATCCATTTTAGATTCATTCTGAAGCTGCAGTCTTAGTGAGAGGAGGGAGAGTGTAGTTGCTGCTGATTTAATAGGGAAATCGATAGCTAGGCTAGTGTATTCAGTGTCCACTCCAGTCCTGAAAGACTCATCTGATCTCTGCTGTAAGGACAGCGTCCTGACAGCACCCCAAAAAGCCCTTTTTAGGACTGCAACATTAGTCTGCTTTTTTTTTTTCTCCATATACATATTGTAGTTGCCTGGCCTGCCCGTGTGTGAGGAGCTGCAGGCCCACAGACTACAGAGTGCCCACTGCCAATGCCCACCCCTGTCATCCCATGTGGCACAGGACTTTGCATCAAAAAAAGGCATTTCATTTTTACACTTTAGGCCCCATGCACACGACCGTTGTTTTTTTCCGCGTCCGTTCCGTTTTTTTTCACGGATAGGATGCTTCCTCATTCATTTCAATGGGTCCGTCAAAAAATGCGGATGGTCAACCGTTTTTGTTCTGCATCCGTGATCCGTGTTTTCATTCCGTCAAAAAAATAATGCATGTCCTATTTTTTCACGTTTGCGGACAAGGATAGGCATTTTTACAATGGATCTGCCATAAAAAGCGGATCCGTCAAAAAAACGGTCCGTCATCCGTTTTTTTTGACGGACGCAAAATTTCAAGGAGGAGCGGACGCGGAAGCAGGCAACGGTCGTGTGCATGTAGCCTTAATCTAAGGTTAGTTGCCTGCCAGTGTGTGTCAGGCCTACTTCCACTGACTGTAGTGTGCCCACTGCCAGTGCCCACCACTCGTACCGGCTGGCACAGGACTTTGCATAAAAAAAGGCATTTAATTTTTGCACTTTAGTGTAATTTCAGTTGCTTGGCTGCTGCTAGTATGTGTCAGGCCGACTTCCACTGGCTGTAGTGTGCCCACTGCCAGTGCCCACCCCTGTCATACCGTGTGGCACAGGACTTTGCATCAAAAAAAGGCATTTCATTTTTACACTTTAGTGTAATTTCAGTTGCTTGCCTGCTGCTAGTGTGTGTCAGGCCGACTTCCACTGACTGTAGTGTGCCCACTGCCAGTGCCAACCACTGATACCGGGTGGCACAGTAGCTTGCCGATAAATAAGGCATTTAATTTTTAGACAGTAGTCTAAATTCAGTTGCTTGCCTGCTGCCAGTGTGTGTCAGGCCCACTTCCACTGACTGTAGTGTGCCCACTGCCAGTGCCAACCACTGATACCGGGTGGCACAGTAGCTTGCCGATAAATAAGGCATTTAATTTTTAGACAGTAGTCTAAATTCTATATTGAAACAAACAAATAGGTGGGGGGCACTCAGTGCTCTGACAATATATAGATGCAGGAGGTATGGTAATGAATTAGTCTTTTTATTCTAATATCATCAAAAAGTGCTGTTCTGGACAGAATGTTTCCTTACTGGTGGAATGATAGCATCTGTATCATAGGCAGAAAATGTTGTTATTATAGTCTGATGTCTTGTAAATTCATATATTGGTTAGCCTAGGGTGTGGATGGAGCCCCACACATAAATATAGCAACGTGCGACCGTAGATCAAGTCCACACGTTCCTATTGTGTCGTGCTGCTTCCCCCTGTGTCAGGCTGTTCCAATTGCAGAAAACACACTGTGTGCTGATGTACACACCAATGTTAAAATGTGCAGGACATCAGGTTATTGCAATGATAGCCTTGTGTATGGAGGAGTCTCACACATAAAAGGGTAGCTATGTGCGACTATAATTCAAGTTCACACGTCTCCACCCTGTGTGTCACCTTTCCCACATCATGCTTATAAAATTTTTAACATAATTGGTTAATAAAATCAGATCTGCATGGACCAGTAGTATATTAATACCAGTGAAACATAAAATGGAATACTGTATAAAGTCCGTAAAAACCCTAGAGAAAGTTCATAAAAGAGGTCCACAGTCCATAAAAATCCACAAATAGTGATCCAAAGGAGAATCCTTACTGTACTGTTATTGTTGTATTGGTTAATACCATTCAGTTGTTGCTGTGTGTCATTTCAGTAGATATTACATAAATTCCTATGTTGCACTACATATATCCAGGGTATGGTTGAGAATTTGCCTGGTCTCCTTTTGCAAATAGTACTCAATATAATGATTGTCCTTTGCCTGGATGTATGTGTAACAGATTATAGTGTAACAGATTATAGTGTCAACGGATCGGGTCCTTCACTGAGTAATGAGCGCTTCACTCAGCGAGGGTATTACAGGGCTAAGTAATCTACGTTACCCATCCTTGGAGGTCTCTGATCTGTGTCTGGTATCTGCAGATGGTTCGTGTGCGCTGAGATTCGCGCGGCGTTCCACGTGGTTTCTCAGCGTGCTGTGTGTAGCTGGCGTCCCAGCTACCGTAATCTCGCTGTTGTAGGTTCTCTTGGCGGTCTGTATTCAAAATGACTCTCGATCCTGCTGCTGTGTTCTAGCGCGTTTGAGGATTAATACTTCCCCTTCCTACTGAGGAAGGGAAGTATAGTCCCAACGCTGCGTACAACAGCAGAGATCGAGAATCATTTGAATACAGACGCCAAGAAACCTACAACAGCGGATACGATAGCTGGGACATCAGCCAGCACGCTAGAAACCACGTGGAGCTGCCGCGCAATCTCAGCGCCTGAAATCTGCGATACCAGACACAGATCAGACCTCAGAGATGGTAGCGTGAGCTAGCCTGCAATACCCTCGGCTGGTGAAGCTCATTACTCAGTGAAGGACCCGATCGTTGACACTATAATCTGTTGCACTATGTCTGTTACGCATACATCCAGGCAGGGACAATCACTATATTGGTACTATTTGCAAGACAGGCAAAGTCTCAACCATACCCTGGATATATGCAGTGCAACATAGGATATGTAATATCTACTGAAGTGACACACAGCGACTGACTGAATGGTGATTAACCAATACAGCAATAACAGTGCAGCAAGATTCTCGCTGGATCACTGTTTGTGAATTTTTATGGACTGTGGACCTCTATGAACTTTCTCTAGGATTTGCTGGACTCATACAGTATTCCATTTTATGTTTCACTGGTACTAATATACTACTGGTCCATGCAGATCTGTTTTATTAACCAGTATGTTAAAATTTTATAAGCATGATGTGGAAAGGTGACACACAGGGTGGAGCGTGTGAACTTGAATTATAGTCGCACATAGCTACCCTTTTATGTGTGAGACTCCTCCATACACAAGGCTATCATTGCAATAACCTGATGTCCTGCACATTTTAGCATTGGTGTGTACATCAGCACACAGTGTGTTTTCTGCAATTGGACAGCCTGACACAGGAAGCAGCGCGACACAATAGGAACGTGACTTGATCACGGTGCACCTGCTATATTATGTGTGGGCTCCATCACACTAGGTAACAATATATGAATTTCAGACATCAGACTATACAACATTTTCTGCCTATGATACAGATGCTATCATTCCAGTAAGAAACATTCTGTCAGAAGCAGCACACTTGATGATATTAGAATAAAAGACTAATTCATTACCATACCTCCTGCATCTATATATTGTCAGAGCACTGAGTGCCCCCCACCTATTTGTTTGTTTCAATATAGTACTTTGTTTCACGGTTCATTTGGGAGAACCAAAGGGGCGAGCACCGGTAGGTCCTAATATACGTTTAGGTGAGCCACCTACAGATACACTTTTGTCCTAGTAGTCTAAATTCAGTTGCTTGCCTGCTGCCAGTGTATGTCATGCCGACTTCCACTGACTGTAGTGTGCCCAATGCCAGTGCCAACCACTGATACCGGGTGGCACAGTAGCTTGCCGATAAATAAGGCATTTAATTTTTAGACAGTAGTCTAAATTCAGTTGCTTGTCTGCTGCCAGTGTGTGTCAGGCCCGCTTCCACTAAGCTTAGTGTGCCCACTGCCAGTGCCAACCATTGATACCGGGTGGCACAGTAGCTTGCTGATAAATAAGGCATTTTAATTTTAAACAGTAGTCTAAATTCAGTTGCGTGCCTGCTGCCAGTGTGTGTCAGGCCCACTTCCACTGACTGTAGTGTGCCCACTGCCAGTGCCAACCACTGATACCGGGTGGCACAGTAGTTGCCGATAAATAAGGCATTTCGTTTTTACAGAGTCTAATTTCAGTTGCTTGCCTGCTGCCAGTGTGTGTCAGGCCCACTTCCACAGACTGTAGTGTGCCCTCTGCCAGTGCCAACCACTGATACCGGGTGGCACAGTAGCTTGCCGATAAATAAGGCATTGAATTTTTAGACAGTAGTCTAAATTCAGTTGCTTACCTGCTGCCAGTGTGTGTCAGGCCCACTTCCACTGACTGTAGTGTGCCCACTGCCAGTGCCAACCACTGATACCGGGTGGCACAGTAGCTTGCCGATAAATAAGGCATTTAATTTTTACACAGTCTAATTTCAGTTGCTTGCCTGCTGCCAGTGTGTGTCAGGCCCACTTCCACAGACTGTAGTGTGCCCACTGCCAGTGCCCACCACTGATACCGGGTGGCACAGTACCTAGCACGCGTAGTACCACTTATCTAAAAAAAAATGACAGGCAGAGGCAGGCCACCCTGCAGGGGCCGTAGTGGTCGTGGTGCTGTGATTTCCACTGTCCCTGGAATAATGCCCAGTGTTTAGAGGCCACATACCCTGAACCCGAAAAATTCTGAGGACATAGTTGACTGGCTTAGACAGGACACCCAATCTTCAACAGCTTCCGCTAAGAACCTTGACGCACCATCCTCCTCCAGCTCAGCTTCGGTCACCTGCTCTCAAGTTACCACGCACCCGCCCGCCGCCACCACCACCACTACCACCACGGCCGCTTCACTTGATCCGTCAGAGGAGTTATTTACACATCAGTTGGATGCATTTAGTGATGCGCAACCATTATTGCCAGATGATGTAGATTACAGGGATATGTCTCAGTCAGGCAGGATTACACACATGGACGTACAGTGTGATGATGATGATGATGTTGTACCCGCTGCTGCTTCCTTTGCTGAGGTGTCAGATACAAGTGAAGCGGTTGATGATGACGATGTGTCCATGGATGCCAAGTGGGTGCCTGCTCGAAGAGAGGAAGAGGGGGAAAGTTCAGAAGGGGAGACAGAGAGAATGAGGAGACGAGTTGGAAGCAGGGGGAGGTCGTTGCTAGGAGTTAGTGGCACAGTCAGACAGCATGTATCGGCACCTGGGGTCAGCCAGACAGCACGCCAGTCAACGCATGCTGTTGCCACCACCAGAATGCCATCATTGCAAAGCTCAGCAGTGTGGCATTTTTTTTGTGTGTCTGCCTCTGATAACAGCAATGCCATTTTCAACCTGTGCCAAAAGAAACTGAGTCGTGGCAAGTCCAACACCCACCTTGGTACAACTGCTTTGCGAAGGCACATGATCTCACATCACAAACGCCTATGGGATCAACACATGAGTACAAGCAGCACACAAACTCAAAGCCACCATGCTCCTTCTGGTCCAGCATCTTCAGCCACGTCAACCACTGCTGTCCTCCCTGCCCCCTCTCAACCACTCGCCACTCCTCCTCTCACCTTCAGCAGTTCCTGCTCATCTGCCTACAGTCAGGTGTCTGTCAAGGACTTGTTTGAGCGTAAAAGGCCAATGTCACAGAATCACCTCCTTGCCCGGTGACTGACAGCTGGCTTGACGGAACTCTTAGCCCGCCAGCTTTTACCATACCAGCTGGTGGAGTCTGAGGCCTTTAAAAAATTTGTCGCTATTGGGACACCACAGTGGAAGGTACCCGGACAAATTTTTTTTTCAAAACAGTCAATCCCAAACCTTTACCTTGTCATTGAAAAGGAAGTCATGGCATCTCTGGCATACAGTGTTGGGGCAAGGGTCCATCTGACCACTGATACCTGGTCTGCAAAGCACGGTCAGGGCAGGTATATCACGTACACTGCACAGTGGGTCAACCTGCTGACGGATGACAAGCATGGAATGCGTGGCTCCGCAGCGAGTTGGTGACACCACCATGACTTGCAGGCAGACCTACTGCCACCTCCTCTACTCCTACTCCATCCTCTTCGATATCCTCCTTGGCTGAGTCCTCTTCTGCTGCGGCGTCTGGCTGCACATCAACTGAATCCCCTCAGCTCCCCAGGGGTTATTCCACATCCAGGAAACGACAGTGTCACGCTGTCTTGGGGTTGACTTGCCTGAAAGCAGAGAGCCACACAGCACCAGCACTCCTGTACGCCCTGAACGCACAGGTGGATCAGTGGCTGATCCCGCACCAACTGGAGATTGGCAAAGTGGTATGTGACAATGGAACAAATTTGTTGTCGGCATTGAATTTGGGCAAGTTGTCACATGTGCCGTGCATGGCACATGTGTTGAATCTCATCGTACAACGTTTTGTGTCTAAGTACCCAGGCTTACAGGACGTCCTCAAGCAGGCCAGGAAGGTGTGTGGTCATTTCAGGCGTTCCTACACGGCCATGGCGCACTTTTCCGATATTCAGCGGTGAAACAACATGCCAGTGAGGCGCTTGCTATGCGACAGCCCGACACGTTGGAATTCAACACTCCTAATGTTCGACTGCCTGCTCCAACAAGAAAAAGCCGTCAACGAGTATTTGTATGACCGGGGTGCTAGGACAGCCTCTGAAGAGCTGGGAATCTTTTTGACACTTTACTGGACACTCATGCGCAATGCCTGTAGGCTCATGCGTCCTTTTGAGGAGGTGACAAACCTAGTCAGTCGCACCGAAGGCACCATCAGCGACCTCATCCCATTTGTTTTCTTCCTGGAGCGTGCCCTGCGAAGAGTGCTGGATCAGGCTGTAGATGAGCGTTAAGAGGAAGAGTTGTGGTCACCATCACCACCAGAAACAGCCTTGTCATCATCGCTTGCCGGACCTGCAGCAACGCTTGAAGAGGAGTATGAGGAAGAGGAGTCAGAGGAGGAATGTGGCGGCTTTGAGGAGGAGGAAGACCAACCACAGCATGCACCCCAGGGTGCTCGTTGTTGTCACCTATCTGGTACCCATGGTGTTGTACGTGGCTGGGGGGAAGAACAGACCGTCATTGACATCATTGAGGACGAGGAACGGGAAATGAGTAGCTCTGCATCCAACCTTGTTCAAATGGGGTCTTTCATGCTGTCATGTCTGTTGAGGGACCCACGTATAAAAAGGATGAAGGAGAACGACCTGTACTGGGTGGCCACTCTACTAGACCCCGGTATAAGCAGAAAGTGGCAGAAATGTTACCAAATTACCGAAAGTCGGAAAGGATGCAGCAGTTCAAAACCAAACTAAAAAATATGCTTTACACAGCTTATAAGGGGGATGTCACAGCACAACGGGAATATAACAGGAGAAGAGGTGAGTGTAATCCTCCTCCTACCACGGCGGCAAGGACTGGACGATTTACAGGTGTGTTGTTGATGGAGGACATGCAGAGCTTTTTCAGTCCTACTCATCGCCACAGCCCTTAGAGAACGACTCGACCGACAGGTAGCAGACTACCTCGCCTTAACAGCAGATATCGACACTCTGAGGAGCAATGAACCCCTTCACTACTGGGTGTGCAGGCTTGACCTGTGGCCTGAGCTATCCCAGTTTGCGATAGAACTTCTGGCCTGCCCTGCTTCAAGTGTCCTGTCAGAAAGGACCTTCAGTGCAGCAGGAGGCATTGTCACTGACCAGAGAAGTCGCCTCAGTCAAAAAAGTGTTGATTACCTCACCTTCATAAAGATGAATGAGGCATGGATCACGAAGGGACTGACAGTGGGGGATACGTTTGACTAACAAAAGGCCTGATTACATGCCTTGGCCTCAAAATGGTCCCCACGCTGCTGTATTTAATGTCTGCATACCGGATGACTTTTGTGAATTCTCCACCACCAACTAGGGTTCAAGCTGCAATGTTTTAGTCACTTTTCTGCCTGGAAAACATCAATGTTTCCGGCCGCTGCTACAATAGCGTCTGCAGCAATGCCATTATTTGTCAGGCATGTGTATATGCCTAATTTTTCTGTCCTATGGTGCAGCACTGTGGCTGCAAAAACAAACCAAAAAAAAAAAGGCACATACAAGTGTCAATTCCCCTTCGTGATCGTTACCTTGTTGTGGTGAAGGGGCTTGCGTATCACAATGAAGCAATCATCACCTCTATGAGTGTGTTGGCAATGTTGCCACACCCCAGATGATAAGGCCGTTGCTTCATTATGGTCAGACCAAAAGCGATCGGACGGCTGGATAATATTTCATAGAAAAAACATTAATTTACCTTTTTTTTTTAATGTTTTATGGGTTTTTAATACATAAAATAAAAAATCATAATAAAGTCTCTTAATAGTTTATTAGAAATGATGCAGACAATTAATAATGGTAATGGTTCGCTAATTCGACAATGGTTAATCAATTCGACCGGATAGGGTCCGTAACAGGGATTAAACTGATAGGAATAGTACTAGTTAAGACACCACTCATATAGGGTGTCACAGCACATTGCTCTGTGCACGCGCAGTGCCCCAATTTGGGAGTATGAGGACCGACCAAGCTGCTTTTTCCATCTCCCGGTTCCTGAAATCAATTCAGTTTGGTGTATGAGAGTTTGGTCTGTCACTGTGAAGGCAGTCGAAGGTACCCAGCCTAAATTTTTTTTTCACAAAAGGCAATCCCTGATATGGGACGTAACAGGGATTAAACTGATGAGAATAGTACTACAGAAAATACCACTCATATCGGGTGTGACAGTAAATTGCACGGCGCAGACGCAGTGACCGTGGATTAAAACAGAGTAGAGGGAGCCAGCGTTTTTAACCATCTCCCGTTCGAAAAATCTATTCAATAAATGGCCCCCAGATTGGGGACGTTAGAGGGATTAAACTGATGAGAATAGTACTACAGAAAATACCACTCATATCGGGTGTGACAGTAAATTGCACAGCGCAGACGCAGTCACCGTAGATTAAAACAGAGTGGAGGGAGCCAGCGTTTTTTTAACCATCTCCCCGTTCGAAAAATCAATTCAATTCACCTTTCGGGGACCCTTGGTGTTGTACGTGGCTGGGTGGAGGAAGAAACCTTCAATGACATCACCGGGACGTGGCTAGCTTGGTATCCAACCTTGTGCAAATGGGGAGTTTGCGGTTGTGCAAATAAACTGTTTGCGGTTGTTTACGGTGCATTAAAAGGGGAGTTTGGTCTGTCAATGTCTGTAAAGTGGGCGTAACCCTTACACTACCTGATCGATACAACATCATACCTGATCGTATACACACACTGGATGTTTTAAAGCATGTTATTCCAAACAATTTAGGAATGTTAGTTGATTTATGCCCTTTATGGATTAAAACCCGACTCTGCGTCCACTACGTAATTTTCCATGGGAGTTTTGCCATAGATCCCCCTCCAGCATGCCACAGTCCAGGTGTTAGACCCCTTGAAACAACTTTCCCATCACTATTGTGGCCAGAAAGAGTCCCTGTGGGTTTTAAAATTAGCCTGCCAATTGAAGTCTATGGCGGTTCGCCCGGTTCACCCGTTCGCGAACATTTGCGGAAGTTCGCGTACGGAAAATTTTATGTTCGCGACATCACTAATGACAGGTGAATAGAACAATGGAATGCCCATACACTATAATGGGAAGCAAAGTATCAGATAATTTTGTAGGCAAATCTGCAAAAGATATCAATTTATCCTTTACCACAGATCTTCCCCGTGTAAAGTAACTGTGACGACTACCAGGCGTCGCGCCCGCTGATGTCAACTATGTTGAGCTCGCAAAACCCTATATCGTCACTGAATACCAAGGCGTGACGTTACGCCCTCCGGTGGGAGCGGGTAAGGTCAGTCTTGGTACAGGGTTATATTGACTCCTTCTGTCCACACTGGCACTGAGCGACAACAAGCTGAGGGAGCCTGGTCACTACCACAGTCAAAGAGAGCCTCCTTAGCCCTGGAAATCTGCCACCAGCTTTTCATTTGTTATAAACCCGGTCCACTAACGGGATTATATAGGGTGAGAAACCAACCTGCGTTAGTTTATTGCTAGACCAAAATACGGACACGGGGATTCATGATCGAGATACCAGACAATACAAGATTAAATTATATATAGAATCGCCTTAAGGGCACGCTAGTTAACACAATATACACACAAAGAATATATACAGTGGTCTTAGATGGCAAATAAAGGTGGTATGGTACAAACGGGGTTACACAGAATAAAAGTCAGTTACCGGGTAGATGAATATTCCTGTAGGTTATGGTGGAAAAGTCCTCTGGCTGTAGTCACGTGGGGGCAGTGCTGTCAGCGGTTTCCAGGTCTCTCCAAACACATTACACGATGTGACCCCTTCAGAAAATACACGCCTGCTTGCTGGCATGGGCTTATGACCTGTAGCCGGCTGCTCCCCTCCCTGCCTCTGGGAAAGGTCCACTCCTCCTTCTCGGGTGCTGACAGCAAATGACCCATTAGATCAATTTGGGCTCATAGCTCAAGACCAAAATGTCGCAGAAAGGTTGTTTTGGGCCCAATGGATTCACCCAGGTTCCGGCTACCAGTAGAGTCCAAATATGATACTGTTATGTGGTTTCTGTGGGGAGATATACATATCTCCCCTCCCGGCCATGCCACAGTCAAACATTGACCATGGGCCTGTTTCTCGTGGCCACAGGGGCACAAATATGTATTTTGTTTAGGTCGGGGATGGACAGGCGATTCATAATGCCTTATCAACAGCCGGCGCCAATATGTCTACGTTAAAATTATAGACCTGGGCATGGGCTGAGACCCCCTGCCAAGAGCTTTCATGCAGGATTAGCTTGGCCTCCGTGTTGTCTGCTTGGAGGTGTGAGATGCAAATGAGGGTGGCCTGCTAGGAGCTTTGAAGCAGGCCCGCTCTGTGGAGCTTCTCCCTCTCCAAACAGCAGATGGTGGGTGTGAGAACTTATTTTGCATCTACACTGTGTACATCCAAAAGGTGAATCGAATGATTGCTGCCATTAAATGATAATCCATATTCCTCACAGTAACATCTTCTACAATTGAAATAACTTTGGATTTTTCCTGTTTTCTATGGAGTGACAGGTGAATAGCACAATGGAATGCCCTTAGAGTATAATGGGAAGAAAGATTGGCCTTGGAGACAAGAACCATAAGACACATCAGATAAATCTTTAGCAGGCGCAGTCTCCATGTACAGCCGCATTGATCTAAATTGACATTGGGTGGGATTATCATGATTTTCTACAGTGAATGACACTATGAAATGCCCATAGTCTATAATGGTATAATAGATTTACCATGTAGGCATAATTACTTGACACTTAAAGGGGTTTTCCCATCTCAGACAATGGGGGCATATCGCTAGGATATGCCTCCATTGTCTGATAGGTGCGGGTCCCACCGCTGGGACCCGCACATATATCGAGAACGGAGCCCCAAAAGTGAAGGAGGAGGGTGCATTGCGCATGTGCAGCCGCCCTCCATTCATTTTTATGGGGCCGCCAAAATTAGGCATTCACTTCTATGGGAGAGGCGGGTATAAGCGCTTGGACGGTGGACGGACCCCGTGAAATCTGGGGTCCTCCATCCACAGCGATCCCCGCTCCGTTCTCGATATATCCTAGCCATATGCCCCCATTGTCTGAGATGGCAAAACTCCTTTAAAATAACTTTTAAGCAGATTTGCTGTTCAACACAGTAGCATGTTTTCGAATTCATATGAATAGGGTTCATCATTGTTTTCTTTTGGAAAGGCAAGCCTGGTGACACGATAGAATGCACATAGAGAATAAGGGAAAGCTAAAAACAAAAAAATGATCTAATTTCCAGGCAAATGTGCGTGGTGTAGAAAATTAAACTTTTATTTACAGATGTTCAACAAGTGCAGAGTCAAGTGCTAAGATTGAAATTGTCTGACAGCATTGTTTTCTTCTAGGGAATAACATGAGTTAATACGGAAGTATTTGGGAGAGAAGGAAAGGCTCCTTGGAAGGAGCAGCAGCAGAACCCTTTATTCTGAGCACTGGTGGCATAGGTAATACGTTGGGAGCTTTGACGCTATTTGCGGCAGGCAAGATGCATGATACCATTGGCGACATTTGCAACATAGAACCATGCACTCTGTGGGGGTGAACGACCCAGGGCAGGTATTCTGCCCACACGTCGACCATCTGCTACTGTCCCTATCTAGAAGAGATGAAACATAGGTAGAAAGTGGCTTCATCGATGACAGCGGTCTCATCTTCATTTGTAGAAGTGTTCTGTGTTTTTTAATATGCCTTTTGCAGATGCACTGCTTATGTTCTGCTACATTTAATGCAATCCATTTTCAAACCTGTTGACTAACAACATTATGATACTGATGTCCAGAAATAATAGAAAAAGCATTCAATACAGTGTAGACACCACAGTCAAAAGTATTGTTTTGTTGGACCGCATCTTCACAAAGGTATACCCTCCATTCCTCTTTGGAGAAAGATACGTTTGCTAACTGGTAACATGCAGCAGCAATAGATAAAGCAATGTCAGCATGTTCCTCTGTTCCTTCTTTTTCTTTCATGGAATCTAAAAATATTACTTCCTTGGTACTAAAAATTACAACAGAAAGGCACCAGTGCTGTCCAGGACCATAGGCGTCCGTGTTGAAAGGAAGCAAGAGAATGTCTTTATTTAGAGCAACATTTTTCCCCAAAAAGTTGTAAAAAATGTCTGCCATGCCTCTTACCATACTCTGGAATATGTAAGTGGGACACATCAAAACCTTATCGGTGAGCATCCTCTGACAAATAAAATTGCTTATGGCTTCTTCTATCACCTCATCACAAAGCCATTCTCCAGGATCCAATGTCTGCAAAAGTTTTTTTTCCACTCTGCCTAACAGGCTGTTACCCAGATCTGTTGCTGGCACATCCCATGGAGACAATTCATCGTGTGCGACCAACATTAAATGTGGTATCATAGGATAAAAGCTGTGGCAAAGAAACATTATGATCCAAGAGGAGGACTTTGGATCCAAGGGGGATCCTCCCATAATCCCCCCTTGGATCCATAATGGAGACCCCTCTTGGATCCATAATCCATAATTTCATAGAAACCAATGATGATCCCACTTAATCTCAATTTTAAACAATCCCACTGAATTTGAAGAGTAAGCCTGCTGCAGGTGTATTTGATATAGTGAATGGTTCAGGCACCAAGTCACGTTTTACTTCACATTATAGTCTATGGGCATTCCATTATATCACTCACCTTTGCATTCTATAGAAAACGGGTATAATCCAAGGTAATTTTCATTTTAGATTATGCTACTCTACCCAGGGAACACTTGCGGTAAAGGTTATGTCCTACATAACACAGATTTACCTGAAAATGAGCTCATAGTTTACTTCCTATTATAGTCTATGGGCATTTCTTTCTGTCATTCCCCTTGGCATTTCATAGAAACCAATTATAATCCCACTTAATCTCAATTTTAAATAATCCCACTAAACTTGAAGAGTAAGCCTGCTACAGGTGTATTTGATATGTTGAATGGTTCAGGCACCAAGTCACGTTTTACTTCCCATTATAGTCTATGGGCATTCCATTATGTCACTCACCTTTGCATTCTATAGCAAATGGGTATAATCCATGGTAATTTTCATTTTACATTATGCTACTCTACCCAGGGAACACTTGCGGTAAAGGTTATGTCCTACATAACACAGATTTACCTGCAAATGAGCTCATAGTTTACTTCCCATTATAGTCTATGGTCATTCCATGGTGTCATTCCACTTGGCATTTCATAGAAACCAATGATAATCCCACTTAATCTCAATTTTAAATAATCCCACTGAACTTGAAGAGTAAACCTGCTACTGGTGTATTTGATATGTTGAATGGTTCAGGCACAAAGTTACGTTTTACTTCCCATTATAGTCTATGGGCATTCCTTTCTGTCATTCTGCAGAAAACAGTGATAATTCCACTTATTCTGAACATTAAATGATCCCAATGAATTTGGAGAGTAATCCTGCTAAATAATTATTATATATGTCAAATGGTTTTGTCTCTAATTCAAATATTACATTTCCATTATTCTCTATGGGCATTCCACTTTCCTGTTAAAGTCTATGGGCATTCTATTCTGTCATTCCTTTTAGTAGGCCCCCTGCAGTTCCTACATTTGTGCTTGGATGGGCATGTCTTTTTCTTTGCCTCTTGCACACTGATATGGCTTTATAAGCTTTCCATGTAGAGAAAAATTCCCACACAGAGCCCCCATCAGCAGTGCTTGCAATATTTGTGACACCGCCACCCAAGCCTACCCTAGACAGTCGATTCGTAGGGTTCACCAAATTTCCCAAAAAGATTTGATTCAATCCGAATTTATTTGTGATGAATCACTTTAAAATTATTATGGTGTAGCACACTGTGCATTGCAGAAACATGCATAGGGAGTCTGCTGTGGTAGTGAAACAGTACTGTGAGTCAGTACGACACACAGGTGATAGGCAGCACTCTTAGAATCACTTCGCACTTCAGATACGGGGCCAAAACTGACCAAATAACTCAAGTGTGAGCTCAGCCTTACCGGCCAATGTTAGCGCAAGGTATGAAGAAACGTGCAATGGTCCAAGATTTTACTATAGCATAAAAGAGCGCACTCCTTTTACACCATCGTCAGCTGATTCCACAGATTTCTACAGAACCTGTTCTGTTACACACTGATACAAGTTAAGCCCTAAAAAGAGTGGAGAGGGTGTCAGCCCGTTACGTCATTTTTTATTTTTCCCTTCTTCTGATCCGTCAAAAGAACAACCCCTAAAAAATGGATCCTGTCTTCTGAGCATCCTCCTTCATATGGTCAGCATTTGGTCAGTAATCCATCAGTATTGCAAAGGCCAAAAAAAAAAAACAGACATGACACGTGTTCTGTCTTCATACACGTTCATACAGTGTGCAGTCTGACTTTCAGTATAAACCATTCCTGTCTTCCAAATAAGAGGACTTTTTTCTGTAGTCTAACTTGTTTATTGGTCAACAGGATTGTGAATTGGTAAAACTACAAGAATACAAATGACATGTATAAGAATAAAGCATTGCATGAATCAGCATACAGCATAGATGGCGTTAAAATTAACACTGAGCACATGTCCAAAAATGGCTGCCTACAACTACTTAAACAGCTCTGGATTTATTACCAGATATACTTGGGCAAGGATGGTGGGGTTTAAGTAGGAGATATGCAGAATATAGCTCTGCTGATGTCTTTTAACTTGAAGACTGGAGACTGGGCTTCTCCTTCCCAGAATGCACCACAGTCCCACAATACTTTGCACCTCCTACAAATACACTAATCTTTATTAACACAAAACACAAGGTTCAATACATTTTTACCACTGATATATGGTGCTGTTGCATAACTAATCACAAAAATAGCAATACTACTAGCAAACGTGATTTGTAATGATATTTGGGGGCAGAACAACACGTGAAAGGGAATATTTGTATGTCTTCTGTGTTTTGTACCCACTCCTGCGTTTGGCTCCTAAATCATTAGCCAATTCTGATGCAAAATAGTGACCATGTGAGACAGGCCTTATGGCTGCTCCAAAGACAGGATCTAGTGTGTTTCTCTGCATGAGGAGTCAACACAATGGCCCAGTCACAGAGTGGGGAGGTGGCAACTACATGAGGTGTCAACACAGTGGCCCAGTCACAGAGTGGTGAGACAACAAATGAGGAGTCAACAGAGTGGCCCAGGCACAGAGTGGTGAGGTGGCAACAGCATGAGGAGTTAACAGAGTGGCACAGTGTTCTGTTCTTCAGACAGAACAGAAGAAGGGTAAAATAAAAAATGATGTCAACAAAGCCAAACAGGAACAATAGCCCCGTAATATAGTGGGGAGGGTGGCAACCGCATGAGGAGTCAACAGAGTAGCCCAGTCACAGAGTGGGGAGGTAGGGGGCAAGAGCAGCTGCAGGACAAGATGGTGGGTGGCACTAGGAGCACATGGCAGCAGGTGTGTTGCATGAGGCAGGTGGCAGCATCCGAATAGTGGCTGAAGCAGGTGGCCAAAAGAAACATGTCTCTTTTGACAAAGTTTGGGTGCATCACCCAGCATCAGGCACTGGAGTGTGGAAATACTGGATGATCCACGCCTAATCGATATTCACAGAGATCAGTCTATCCACATTTTGGGTGGAAAGGCGAGTTCTTCTTTGGGTAACTATGGCACCCGCTTCACTAAACACCCGCTCTGATGCTGCACTACTGGCTGGGCAGGAAAGCTTGTCCAGGGCAAAATTGGCCAGCTGAAGTCACAAATCAACTTTGGCTGCCCAGTTGCTCAGAAGATCTTGAATCTGGGGTGGCAGGGTTCTGTACAAGTGTGCCACCATCTGCTGGTTCAGGTTTTGCTCCATGTCTTGCTGCTGCTGGTGGGTGATTTTTTACAAGGCGGTGAAGAAAACTGATCATCAGAGACTCTAGACTTAAGTTACTGCTGTTGTAGCTGGTACTGCTCCTACGCCCCAACCCTTTCCAGCAGCCATGGCACTGGAACATGGGCGCAGAGGCCCCCCTGCCCGGTCAGACTTTCAGGAGGATGGGCGAGGGCACACATGGGCAGCAGCCTACTGACTACATAGGATGTCTTGATAGTACTTCAGTTTATCCTCCCTCTCACTGGGTGGAAAAAAGCCCCTCTTTTGGACCGGTAGTGAGGCTCTAACATGTCCAACAATAGAAAAGGTGTGCTCACCTTGCCGGGTGTGAAGGCACGGACCCCGCCTGGAACGTGGGCGTAGAAAGATAAATTCGTAAGAAAAAACGTTGGGTCCAGCTTCCAAAAGATAATGTAGGCTTTATTTTTAAGTGCACTAAAAACATATACCAGAAGCGGTCTCAGTCGACGCGTTTCGGATTACATGCAATTCCGATCCTTATTCATGATGTCATGAATAAGGATCGGAACTGCATGTGATCCGAATTAAAATAAAATAAAATAAATAAAAATTAACCAATATCAATTGGGGAGAGGTCCAATAGCAGAGAATCAGGCTTCAAGTCTCCCACCAATGGAGAAGGTCACTTTCTGTTATTTAGACCCCAGCACCCAGACAGAAGAGAGAGGTCCCATAGCATAAAATCAGGCTTCATATCACCCACCACTGGAGAAGGCCACTTTCAGCAATTTAGGCCCCAGCACCCAGACAGAGGAGAGAGGTTCCACAGCAAGGAATAAGGCGTCATATCACCCACCACTGGAGAAGGCCACTTTCAGTTATTTCGACCCCAGCACTCAAACAGAGGAGAGAGGTCCCACAGCAAAGAATCAGGCGTCATATCACCCACCACTGGAGAAGGCCACTTTCAGCAATTTAGGCCCCAGCACCCAGACAGAGGAGAGAGGTTCCACAGCAAGGAATAAGGCGTCATATCACCCACCACTGGAGAAGGCCACTTTCAGAAATTTAGGCCCCAGCACAAAGAGAGAGGAGAGAGGTCCCACAGCAGAGAATCAGGCGTCATATCACCCACCACTGGAGAAGGCCACTTTTAGTTATTTAGACCCCAGCACTCAAACAGAGGAGAGAGGTCCCACAGCAAAGAATCAGGCGTCATATCACCCACCACTGCAGAAGGCCACTTTCAGTTATTTAGGCCACAGCACCCAGATAGAGGACAGAGGTCCCACAGCAAGGAATAAGGCGTCATATCATCCACCACTGGAGAAGGCCACTTTCAGTTATTTAGGCCCCAGCACCCAGACACAGGAGAGAGGTCCCACAGCAAGGAATAAGGTGTCATATCACCCACCACTGGAAAAGGCCACTTTCAGTTATTTAGGCCCCAGCACCCAGACAGAGAAGAGAGGTCACACAGCATAAAATCAGGCTTTATATCACCCGCCACTGGAGAAGACCACTTACAGTTATTTAGGCCACAGCACCCAGACAGAGGAGAGAGGTTCCACAGCAAGGATGAAGGCATCATATCACCCACCAATGGAAAAGGTCACTTTCAGTTATTTAGGCCCCAGCACCCAGACAGAGGAGAGAGGTTCGACAGAGAGGAATAAGGCGTCATATCACTCATCACTGGAGAAGGCCACTTTCAGTTATTTAGGCCCCAGCACAGGCAGAGGAGAGAGGTCCCATAGCATAAAATCAGGCTTCATATCACCCACCACTAGAAAAGGCCACTTTCAGTTATTTAGGCCCCAGCACCCAGACACAGGAGAGAGGTCCCACAGCATAAAATCAGGCTTCATATCACCAAACACTGGAGAAGGCCACTTTCAGTTATTTAGGCCCCAGCACCCAGACCGAGGAGAGAGGTTCCACAGCAAGGAATAAGGTGTCATATCACCCACCACTGGAGAAGGCCACTTTCATTCTTTTAGTCCCCAGCACAAAGACAGAGGAGAGAGGTCCCATAGCATAAAATCAGGCTTCATATCACCCACCACTGGAAAAGGCCACTTTCAATTATTTAGGCCCCAGCACCCAGACAGAGGACAGAGGTGCCACAGCATAAAATCAGGCTTCATATCACCCACCACTGGAGAAGGCCACTTTCAGTTATTTAGGCACCAGCACCCAGACAGAGGAGAGAGGTTCCACAGCAAGGAATAAGGTGTCATATCACCCACCACTGGAGACGGCCACTTTCAGTTATTTAGGCCCCAGCACCCAGACAGAGGTGAGAGGTCCCACAGCAAGGAATAAGGCGTCATATCACCCACCACTGGAGAAGGCCACTTTCAGTTATTTTGGCCCCAGCACCCAGACAGAGGAGAGAGGTCCCACAGCAAGGAATCATGCGTCATATCACCCACCACAGGAGAAGGCCACTTTCAGTTATTTAGGCCCCAACACCCAGACAGAGGAGAGAGGTCCCACAGCAAGGAATCATGCGTCATATCAACCACCACCGGAGAAGGCCACTCTCAGTTATTTCGGCCCCACCACCCAGACAGAGGAGAGGTTCATTCAACTTTGGGTTGCACCGCAAGATCATGGTAAAGTTAAAAAAATGAGGATTCAATAAAGAAGTGGCCTGGAGTACAAGAATACATGGTTGAGGGGGAGGCAGTTATAAATGTCTATTCTGCACAAGGGAGGGACAGGTCCTGTGGGATCCATGCCTGGTTCATTTTTATGAACGTCAGCTTGTCCACGTTGGCTGTGGACAGGCGGCTGCGTTTGTCAGTAATGACGCCCCCTGCCGTGCTGAATACACGTTCAGACAAAACGCTGGTCGCCAGGCAGGCCAGCACCTCCAAGGCATAAAATGCTAACTCTGGCCACGTGGCCAATTTGGAGACCCAGAAGTTGAATGGCGCTGAACCATCAGTCAGTACGTGGAGGGGTGTGCAGACGTACTGTTCAACCGTGTTAGTGAAATGTTGCCTCCTGCTAACACGTTACGTATCAGGTGGTGGTGCAGTTAGCTGTGGCGTGGAGACAAAACTTTTCCACATTTCTGCCATGCTAACCCTGCCCTCAGAGGAGCTGGCCGTGACACAGCTGCGTTGGCGACCTCTTGCTCCTCCTCTGCCTTCGCCTTGGGCTTCCTCCTGTTCCCCTGTGACATTTGGGAATGCTCTCAGGAGCGCCTCTACCAGCGTGCTCTTGTACTTGCGCATCTTCCTATCACGCTCGAGTGCAGGAAGTAAGGTGGGCACATTGTCTTTGTACCGGGGATCCAGCAGGGTGGCAACCCAGTAGTCCGTACAGGTTAAAATGTGGGCAACTCTGCTGTCGTTGCGCAGGCACTGCAGCATGTAGACGCTCATGTGTGCCAGGCTCCCCAGAGGTAAGGAGAAGCTGTCCTCTGTGGGAGGTGTATCGTCATCGTCCTCCGTATCCCCCCAGCCATGCACCAGTGATGGGCCAGAGCTGTGTCGGGTGCCACCCCGCTGTGAACCTGCTTCATCCTCATCATCCTCCGCCTCCTCCTCATCCTCCACGTCCTCCAGTAGTGGGCCCTGGCTGGCCACATTTGTATCTGGCCTCTGCTGTTGCAAAAATCCTCCCTCTGAGCCACTTCTAACAGACTTGCCTGAAAGTGCTAAAAATGACCCCTCATCCTCCTCCTCCTGGGCCACCTCCTCTTCCATCATCGCCCTAAGCGTTTTCTCAAGGAGACATAGAAGTGGTATTGTAACGCTGATAACGGTGTCATCGCCACTGGCCATGTTGGTGGAGTACTCGAAACAGCGCAACAGGGCACACAGGTCTCGCATGGAGGCCCAATCATTGGTGGTGAAGTGGTGCTGTTCCGCAGTGCGACTGACGCGTGCGTGCTGCAGCTGAAACTCCACTATGGCCTGCTGCTGCTCGCACAGTCTCTCCAGCATGTGCAAGGTGGAGTTCCACCTGGTGGGCACGTCGCATATGAGGCGATGAGCGGGAAGGCCGAAGTTTCGCAGTAGCGCCGACAGGCGAGCAGCGGCAGGATGTGAACGCCGGAAGCGCGCACAGACGGCCCACACTTTATGCAGCAGCTCTGACATGTCGGGGTAGTTGTGAATGAACTTCTGCACCACCAAATTCAGCACATGCGCCAGGCAAGGGATGTGCGTCAAACCAGCTAGTCCCAGAGCTGCGACGAGATTTCGCCCATTATCGCACACCACCAGGCCGGGCTTGAGGCCCACCGGCAGAAACCACTCGTCGGTCTGTTGTTCAATACCCCGCCACAACTCCTGCGCGGTGTAGGGCCTGTCCCCCAAACACTTGAGTTTCAGAATGTCCTGCTGATGTTTACCCCGGGCTGTGCTGAAGTTTGTGGTGAAGGTGTGTGGCTGACTGGATGAGTTGGAGGAAGCCGAGTAGGAGGAGGGGGCTACAGGAGGCAAAGAATGATGCCCTGCGATCCTTGGCGGCGGAAGGACGTGCGCCAAGGAACTCTCTGCCTGCGACCCAGCCGCCACTACATTTACCCAGTGTGCAGTTAGGGAGATATAGCGTCCCTGGCCGTGCTTACTGATACACGTATCTGTGGTTAGGTGGACCTTGCCACAGATGGCGTTGCGCAGTGCATACTTGATTTTATCGCATACTTGGTTGTGCAGGGAAGGCACGGCTGTTTTGGAGAAGTAGTGGCGGCTGGGAACAACATACTGTGGGACAGCCATGGACATCAGCTGTTTGAAGCTGTCTGTGTCCACCAGCCTGAATGACAGCATGCATTCAGGCCCAGGGCTCGAGGGTGGCTAGGTGGGAATTTACACTTTCTCTCCAAGGTTTGTGAGATGGAGAGCTGAACGCTGCAGTGTGACATGGTGGAGATGCTTTGCTTGGTTGCGCAGGTGGTGTTGTCGGTGGCACATCCTCTGTTTGGTGGGCAGCAGCTGCCAACATTCCTCCCGAGGTGGAGGAAGAGGCCGAGGCAGCAGCAGAAGAGGGAGCAGGGGGAGCCAGAGTGAGTTCCTTGCTTTTAAGGTGTTTACTCCACTGCAGTTCATGCTTTGCATGTAGATGCCTGGTCATGCAGGTTGTGCTAAGGTTCAGAACGTTAATGCCTCACTTCAGGCTCTGATGGCACAGCGTGCAAACCACTTGGGTCTTGTCGTCAGCATATTGTTTAGAGAAGTGCCATGCCAGGGAATTCCTTGAAGCTGCCTTTGGGGTGCTCGATCCCTGGTGGCGGTGGCCAGTAGCAGGCGAACTCTCTTGGCGGTGGCTGGTCTGCTTTTGCCCCCTGCTCCCTCTTTTGCTACGCTGTTGGCTCGGTCTCACCACTGCCTCTTCCTCTGAACTATGAAAGTCAGTGGCAAGACCTTCATTCCATGTGGGGTCTAGGACCTCATCGTCCCCTGCATCGTCTTCCACACAGTCTTCCTCCCTGACCTCCTGTTCGGTCTGCACACTGCAGAAAGACGCAGCAGTTGGCACCTGTGTTTCGTCATCATCAGAGACGTGCGGACTCCGATGAGGTGGTATTCCCATGTCCTCATCATCAGGAAACATCAGTGGTTGTGCATCAGTGCATTCTATGTCTTCCACCACTGGGGAAGGGCTAGGTGGATTTCCTTGGGAAACCCTGCCAGCAGAGTCTTCAAACAGCATAAGAGACTGCTGCATAACTTGAGGCTCAGACAGTTTCCCTGATATGCATGGGGGTGATGTGACAAACTGATGGGCTTGGTTTTCAGGTGCCACCTGTGCGCTTTCTGCAGGAGACTGGGTGGGAGATAATGTTGTGAACGTGCTGGATCCACTGTCGGCCACCCAATTGACTAGCGCCTGTACCCGCTCAGGCCTTACCATCCTTAGAACGGCATTGGGCCCCACCAAATATCGCTGAGGTAGTTGGTTCATTAGGACGTGTGGCTGTGGCAGAATGGCCACGTCCTCTCCCAGCACCAGAGGGTACACTAACACCACCACGACCGCGTCCGCATCCCTTACTAGATGTTTTCCTCATTGTTACCGTTCACCAAGCATCACAATAAGGAAAAAAATATTTGGCCCAATGTATTGATTTCAAATTCAGGCCAATTTTTACAGGCACCTAACACTATCTGCCTATTTGTTTATGTAGCGTATTTCACTAATCCAGGCACAGCAGTAACCACTGATTTAGGGGAATATCTCTTTTAGGGCTAGTATTTAGGCCCTGGATGAAAGGTATCCTTTTATGGACAGATTTACAATTGGCCTGCAACAGCTGGGACACCAGATTCAGGGTATTGCTATTTTGGCAAATTAATTTCACCCCAGAACAAAATATATGTTTTGGTGGACACTATGAAACCTTGCCTGCAACAGCTGGGACACCAGATTCAGGTTATTGCTATTTTGGCAAGTGAATTACACCCCAGAACAAAATATAAGTTTTGGCGGACACTATTATACTTTGCCAGCCACAGCTGAAACCACTGATTTTTGGTATTGCTATTTTGGCAATTGAATTTCACCCCAGAACAAAATATATGTTTTGGCGGACACTATTATACTTTGCCAGCCACAGCTGAAACCACTGATTTATGGTATTGCTATTTTGGCAAATTGAATTTCACCACAGAAAATGATCTATCCTTTGCCAGACAGCAGACAGTATTATACTTGTCTAGCCAAAGCTGGAACACCAGATTTAGGGGATTGGTATTTGGGCAATTGTATAATTTAACCCCTTAATAAAAATTGCTATCCTGAGTTTCTAGGGGTGACAATTAGCACAGCCAAGCCCCTGATGTAGGATATAGCAAAAAAAAAAAAAAGTATTGATGGGTTGATGGACTTCGTGGCAGCTTCTTCTGGTGCACCACAAGTCACAAAATGGCTGCCGATCAACCCAGAAAATAAGTGACAGAAAAACGCTCTGTGCAGCCTAAAAACCAGTGAGCAAGTAAATAGCAGAAGTTCAATCATTCACAATTGTAGATCGATCCGTTCATTAGGTGCTGTTGCTGACTTTACCCTGCCTAATCTCGCCCTGACAGAAGCTGCGTCCTCTCCCTACACTAATCAGAGCAGTGTGACGTGCGGCGCTACGTGACTCCAGCTTAAATAGAGGCTGGGTCACATGCTGCACTTGGCCAATCACAGCCATGCCATTAGTAGGCATGACTGTGATGGCTTCTTAGGGCAAGAAGTAAAATGCTAGCTAAATGGCTGCTGTGCAGCCCTTCAGAAAGAGGGAAGAAATCGCCGAACAACGGACCCGAACCCGAACTTTTTTGGAAATGTTCGGGTCTGGGTCCCGAACACCCCAAAATTCGTTAAGAACCCGAACTATGCTCGAACTGTTCGCTCAACACTAACTACAACCCTCTGTTTTCTGTCCTTCAGCCACTACTAGTACTAGTGATCCCGCTTTTTCATTTTCTCTTGCTGTTCTCAGATATGAAAAATGGTGAACATCGAGTCTCAAAAGTTTCAAAATTGCTGAAAAATTCTAGCAGTGCTACTCGCAATATTCTACTATTCTTTGATATAGATGTCGCGAACATAAAATTTTCCGTTCGCGAATAGCGAATGTGAACTTCCGCAAATGTTCGCGAACCGGCGAACCGCATAGACTTCAATATTCAGGCGAATTTTAAAACCCACAGGGACTCTTTCTGGCCACAATAGTGATTGAAAAGTTGTTTCAAGAGGACTAACACCTGGACTGTGGCATGCCGGAGGGGGATCCATGGCAAAACTCCCATGGAAAATTACGTAGTCGGGTTTTAATCCATAAAGGGCATAAATCACCTAACATTCCTAAATTGTTTGGAATAACGTGCTTTAAAACATACAGTGAGTGTATACGATCAGGTATGATGTTGTATCGATCAGGTAGTGTAAGGGTTACGCCCGCTTCACAGTGAAAGACCAAACTCTGACAGACAAAACTCCCCATTTAACGCACCGCAAACAACCACAAACAGTCCATTTGCACAACCGCAAACTCCCCATTTGCACAAGGTTGGATACCAAGCTAGCCATGTCCTGTTCCTTGTCCTCACTGACGTCATTGAAGGTCTCTTTCTCCACCTAGCCATGTACAACACCAAGGGTCCCCGAAAAGTGACAACAAGCCCCCTGGGACGCCTGCTGTGGTTGGTCTTCCACCTCCTCAAAGCCACCTTCCTCCTCTGACTACTCTTCTTCAGACTCCTCTTTCTTCGTTGCCGTAGGTCCAGCAATCGACGACGACAAAGCTGCTTCTAGTGGTGATGGTGACCACAACTCTTCCTCTTCATGCTCATCTATGGCCTGATCCAGCACTCTTCATAGGGCACGCTCCAGAAAAAACGCATATGGGATGAGGTCGATGATGTTGCTTTGGGTTTGACTGACCAGGTTTGTCACCTCCGCAAAAGGACGCATGAGCCTACAGTCATTGTGCATGAGCGTTCAGTAACGCGGCCAAAAAACACCCAGCTCCACAGAGGCTGTCCTCTTTTTTTTTTAATTAAAAAAATCTGTTCTTACCAGTTTAATCTCTGTTACGTACCCTATCAGGTGACGTGTATCGAATAGATTTTAGAAACCAGGAGATGAAAAAGATGATTGGTCAGTCCTCTTACTTCCAGTTTGGGGCACTGCGCGTGCACCGTGCAATTTACTGTGTACACATGCCTGAAAAATTAGGTATTGTTACAGTCGCTGCTGTAGGAAAAATTTGTTTTCCAGGCAGAAAGTGTACTAAAACATTGCGGCTTGAACCCTAGTTGGTGGCGGAGAAGTCACGGAAGTCATCCAGCATGCAGAGATTAAATACAGCAGCGTGGGGACCATTTGTAGCTCAAGGCATCTCATCAGACCTTTTTTAGTCAAATGTATCCCCCACTGTCAGTCCCTTTGGGATCCATGCCTCATTCATCTTAATAAAGGGGAGGTAATCTAGACTTTTCTTGACCTAGACGACTTCTCTTGTCAGTGACAATGCCTCCTGTTGCGCTGAAGGTCCTTTCTGACAGGACACTTGAAGCAGGGCAGGCCAGAAGTTCTATCGCAAACTGGGATCGCTCAGGCCACAGGTCAAGCCTGCACACCCAGTAGTGAAGGGGTTCATTGCTCCTCAGAGTGTCGATATCTGCAGTTAAGGCGAGGTAGTCTGCTACCTGTCCGTCGAGTCGTTCTCTGAGGGTGGACCCCGAAGGGCTGTGGCGATGCGTAGGACTTAAAAAGCTCCGCATGTCCTCCATCAACAACACATCTGTAAATCGTCCAGTCCTTGCCGGCGTGGTAGGAGAAGGATTACACTCACCTCTTCTTCTGTTAGATTCCCGTTGTGCTGTGACATCACCCTTATACGCTGTGTAAAGCATACTTTTTAACCCCTTAGTGACCAAGCCTGTTTGGGCCTTTATGACCAAGCGTTTTACTTCCTTTTTTCATGGTCTCGTTCCAAGAGCTATAAGTTTTTTATTTTTTCGTCTATATAGCTTTATGAGGGCTTGATTTTTACGGGACAAGATGTAGTTTTTAATGGCACCATTTTTTTTATTTAATAAATGTGTATTTTTTTCTATTTTTTTTACTACTTAATAGTCCCACAAGGGGACTATAATATACAGTATTTTGATTGCTTTTAAAATGTAATGCATTATGTCTATAATGCATTACTTTTTAATAGCAATGCTATTCCAACTTTGACCAGCAGGCTGCGCCAGAGAGGCACAGTCTGCTGGAGATGCCGGAAGACAGGCTCGGGGCCCTGATCGGAAGCTAGGTAAGCTTCCCAGCACATCAGCACCCTGCAATCGCATTTGCGGGGTGCTAATGGGAGACAGAGGGAGTCAGCTTCCTCTGTTACCACTTTACATGCAGCGGGCGCCATTACGCCCGGCATGTAAAGTGTTAAACAGCCCGGATCGGCACTCCTGCCGGTTCGGGCTGTTAGAGCAGGGCCCCAGCTCTCATGTGAGAGCCAGGTCCGTGCTCCCCGCTGCACGTAAAAACGCAGCGGCCCAGCCTAAGGCCCCTTAGTGACCGCCGTAAAAACACGTATGGGTGGCCACTAAGGGGTTAACTTGTTTTGGAACTGCTGCATCCTTTCCGACTTCGGGTAATTCGGTAACATTTCAGACACTTTCTGCTTATACCGTGGGTCTAGTAGCGTGGCAACCCAGTACAGATCGTTCTCCTTCAGCCTTTTTATACGATGGTCCCTCAACAGACATGACAGCATGAAAGACCCCATTTGCACAAGGTTCGATGCTGAGATACTCATCTCCCGTTCCTCGTCCTCACTGATGTCATTAAAGGTCTGTTCTTCCCCCCAGCCACGTCCAACACCACGGGTCCCAGATAGGTGACAACAACGAACTCCCTGGGATGCCTGCTGTGGTTGGTCTTCCTCCTCCTCAAAAGCCACTTTCCTCCTCTGACTCATCATCCTCAGACTCCTCTTCCAGTGTTGCTGCAGGTCCAGCAAGCGATGGTGATAAGGCTGTTTCTGGTGGTGATGGTGACCACAACTCTTCCTCTTCACGCTCATCTATGGCCTGATCCAGCACTCTTAGCAGGGAACTCTCCAGGAAGAAAACAATTGGGATGAGGTCACTGATGGTGCCTTCAGTGCGACTGACTAGGTTTGTCACCTCCTCAAAAGGATGCATGAGCCTCCAGTAACTTGGCAAAAAAATACCCAGCTCCGCAGAGGCTGTCCTAGCACCCCGGTCATACAAATACTCGTTGACAGTTTTTTTATTGTTGGAGCAGGCGGTCGAACATTAGGAGTCTTCAATTCCAACGTGTTGGGCTGTCCAAATCAAGCGCCTCACTGGCATGTTGTTTCGCCGCTGAATATCGGAAAAGTGCGCCATGGCCATGTAGTAATACCTGAAATGGCCACACAGCTTCCTGGCTTGCTTGAGGATGTCCTGTAAGCCTGGTACTTACACACAAAGCGTTGTACAATCAGATTCAACACATGTGCCATGCACGGCACATGTGTTAACTAGCCCAAATTCAATGCCGCCAACAGATTGCTTCCGTTGTCACACACCACTTTGCCGATCTCCAGTTGGTGCGGGGTCAGCCACTGATTCACCTGTGCGTTCAGGGCGGACAGGAGTGCTGGTTCATTGTGACTCTCTGCTTTCGGTGTGACACTGTGTATCCGGGATGTGCAATAGCTCCCGAAGAGCTGGGGGGGGGGGGGGCAGTTGATGATGTGAAGCAAGACACAGCAGCAGAAGAGGACTCAGCTGAGGAGGTTAGCGAAGAGGATGGAGTAGGAGGAGTAGAGGAGGTGGCAGCAGGCCTGCCTGAAAGTCGTGGCGGTGTCACCAACTCCGCTGCAGAGCCACACATTCCATGCTTGGTAGCCGTCAGCAGGTTTACCAAAAGCGCAGTGTACGTGATATACCTGCCCTGACCGTGCTTTGCAGACCAGGTATCAGTGGTCAGATGGACCGTTGCCCCAACAGTGTGTGCCAGGCATGCCATGACTTCCTTTTCTTGTATGGTAAAAGCTGGCGGGCTAAGAGTTCCGTCAAGCCAGCTGTCAGACGCCGGGCAAGGGGGTTACTCTGTGACATTGGCTTCTTACGCTCAAACATTTCCTTAACATACACCTGACTGTGGGCAGATGAGCAGGAACTGCTGAAGGTGAGAGGCGGAGTGGCGGGTGGTTGAGAGGGGGCAGGGAGGACAGCAGTGGTTGACTTGGCTGAAGATGCTGGACCATGAGGAGGATGGTGGCTTTGAGTTTGTGTGCTGCTTGTACTCATGTGGTGATCCCATAGGCATTTGTGATGTGAGATCATGTGCCTTCGCAAAGCAGTTCTACCTAGGTGGGTGTTGGACTTCCCACGACTCAGTTTCCTTTGGCACAGGTTGCAAATGGCATCGCTGTTATCAGAGGCAGACACACAAAAAAAATGCCACACTGCTGAGCTTTGCAATGACGGCATTCTGGTGGTGGCCACGGACACCATCATCATCATCAACCACTTCACTTGTATCTGACAACTCAGCAAAGGAAACAGCAGCGGGTACAACATCATCATCATCATCACACCGTACGTCCATGTGTGTAATGCTGCCTGACTGAGACATATCCCTGTTATCTACATCCTCTGGCAATAATGCTTGTGCACCACTCATTTCTTCCAACTGATGTTTAAACAACTCCTCTGACTGATCAAGTGAAGCGGCTGTGGTGCTAGTGTTGAGGTGGCGGCGGGCGGGCGAGTGGTAACTTGAGAGGTTCCCAAAGCTGAGCTGGAGGAGGATGGTGCGTCAAGGTTCCTAGCGGAAGCTGTAGAAGATTGGGTGTCCTTTGTAAGCCAGTCAACTATGTCCTCAGAATTTTTAGAGTTCAGGGTACGTGGCCTCTGAACAATGGGCATTATTCTAGGGCCAAAGGAAATCACAGCACAACGACGGCCCCTGCGGGGTGGCCTTCCTCTGCCTGTCATTTTTTTGATTAGTGGTACTATGCGTGCAAGGTACTGTGCCACCCTATATGAGTGGTGGACAGTGGGCACAGTACAGTCTGTGGGCCTGACACTCACTGGCAGGCAAATGCAACTATATTAAAGGGTAAAAATTAAATGACTTTTTCATCTGCAAGCTAATGTGCCACCCTATATGAGTGGTGTGCACACAGTACAGTCTGTGGGCCTGCGGCCTCTCACACTCGGGCAGGCAACTGCAATATATATATAAAAAATAAAAAATAAAAGCAGACTGATGTACCAGATATAAAAAGGGCTTTTTGGGGTGCTGTAAGGACGCTGTCCTTACAGCAGATAAGTCTTTGAGGACTGGAGTGGACACAGAACACTAGTAGCTAACGCTTTCCCTAGAATCCCTATATTAATTCAGCAGCAGCAGCACTCTCCCTGCTCTAACTAACACTGCAGCCTCAGAATGAATCTAAGATGGATGCTGTCCTTGCTTTTTGATAGGAGGTGGGAGGGTCTGGGAGGGAGGGTATGCTGATTGGTTGGAATGTGTCTGCTGACTGTGAGGTACAGGGTCAAAGTTTGCTCAATGATTATGTATAGGGGGCGGACCGAACATCGCATATGTTCGTCCGCCACGGCGAATGCGAATAAGCGATGTTCACAGGTGAATAGTTCGGGACATCTCTATTCTTTCATCGTTTAGTCTAAATTATGTAGATCAAGAGAAAATTTACATTTATGCTTCCTGCAAGATTTCTAAAATCCTAGCGATTGTGACAAATATAAAACCCTCACCTCTTATCACTATGACACGATCCCTCATAGGAGAAAATCCAGTTCTATATACCTGACAAGACAATTCTGAGTTATGTCACCATGAAATTCAATGTTATGACAGGTAGAATGCTTCATAGGGCACCATGAAGCACCAGATCTCTAAATGAAAGGTGTAGTTACAGTATATTTAGCAGAGGCAGCACTACAAGGCATGGTGCCTGGTTAGTCAGTGATTTTCCTGGTGCCAGGCTCCCTTTACTAGAAGGGTTGGTTCCTCTCTTCAGGATCCTTATCCCTAGGTCAGAGTGAAGAGTAGTTACAAAGAGCATCCCTCACTCTGGAGGTGCTGTCCTGTCCTGCATCACATGGACAAACTCATGTATTGATTTCCACGGACACTGTTCATTTCTCCTGTGGTGGTGCTGACGGGTGATTCATAGATTACACGGGAGACTCTGAGATCAGCTCATTGTCAAGGGACCATGCTAGAAAATAAAGAACCCCTTTAATGATTTTTTAATATAAATCACATTAAGGCCACCTGCACACGGGTGAAGGTGAAGGCACATAAGATATGCATGATGCGGATCTTTACATGTGTTTACCTGCACCCGTGTGATGCGGTTTTGTCACAGACCTTCCATGGTAAAGGGTGATATCCGCAGCTAAAACAACAAACATAATTAACATGGTATTTATTTTTTAAATCATAGTGGCAGGTCAAATTTCACATGGGAAAAAATATCTGTAAAGTGCACATAAGATTTTTGTAATGTCATACATATTGCTGACACTGTAATACTTTTCGGTTTTCCGCACGAAAATCTGCGAGGAAACAACACATGTATTCCACAATGTATGCCGCCAGCCTAAGAAAATAATTGTTTCTGTTTATTTTTAGATGGAGTAAGTGCTCTTTATGGGTTCAAGACATGCGTGGAATCATCTGAATGTAACTTGACCCTCAGCATGACCAGGCACAATGAATATATCAGGATGGTGACTAAGTGTTGTGAAGAAGATCAGGACTGTAGTCCTTCTAGAAGTGAATGTAAGCTATAAAATTCTGCTTTCTTCTACATGTGAGGGAAATTTTGGATACGAAATTGTTCATTGACTTTAGGGCTCCAAGACTATAAGCACAGTACAATTTACAGTGGGGATAATAAGTATTTGATACACTGGCGATTTTATAAGTTTTCCCACCTACAAAGAATGGAGAGGTCTGTAATTTTTCATCATAGGTGCACTTCAACTGTGAGAGACAGAGTCTAAAAAAATCTAATTGTCTGATTTTTAAATAATTAATTTGCATTTTATTGCATGAAATTAGTACCGTATTTGATCACCTACCAATTAATAAGAATTCTGGCTCTCATAGACCTGTTAGTTTTTCTTTAATTGCATTACCTGTATTAATTGCACTTGTTTGTAGTCGTTACCTGTATAAAAGACACCTGTCCACATAATAAATCAAACTCCAACCTCTCCACCATGGCCAAGAACAAAGAGCTGTGTAAGTACACCAGGGACAAAATTGTAGACCTGCATTAGGCTGGGATGGGCTAAACAACAATAGGCAAGCAACTTGGTGCAATAGCAACATCTGTTGGCACAATTATTAGAGAATGGAAGAAACACAAGATGAATGTCAATCTTTCTCCGTCTGGGGCTCCATACAAGGTCTCGCCTCTTGGGGTAAGGATGATTCTGAGAAAGGTTAGGGATCAGCCAGGAACTACTTCGGAGGACCTGGTCAATGACCTGAAGAGGGCTGAGACCACAAGGTCCCCCTGCTCATGCCAGCACATGTCCAGGCCCATTTGACGTTTGCCAATGATCATCTGGATGATCCAGAGGAGGCATGGGAGAAGGTCATGTGGTCAGATGATACCAAAATATAACTTTTTAGTATCAACTCCACTTGCTGTGTTTGGAGGAACAAGAAGGATGAGTACAACCCCAAGAACGCTGTCCCGACCATGAAGCATAGGGGTGGAAACATCATACTTTGGGGAGTGGTTTTCTGCAAAGGGGACAGGACGACTGCACCGTATTGAAAGGAGAATGGATGGGGCCATATATCGTGAGATTTTGGCCAAAAACCTCCTTCTCTTAGTAAGAGTATTAAAGATGGGTCGTGGTTGGGTCTTCCATCATGACAATGACCCGAAACACATAGCCAGGCCAACTAAGGAGTGGCTCTGTAAGAAGCATTTTAGGGTCCTGGAGTGGCCTAGCCATTCTCCAGTCCTGATCCCAATCGAAAATCTTTGGAGGGAGATTAAACTCAATGTAGCCCAGCAACAGCCACGAAACCTGAAAGATCTGCAGAAGATCTGTATAGAGCAGGGGGCCAAAATCTCTGCTGCAATGTGTGGAAACTTGGTCCAGAACTACAGGAAACGACTGACCTCTGTAATTGCAAACAAAGGTTTCAGTAGCAAATATTAAGTTCTGTTTTTCTACTGTATCAAATACTTATGTCATACAATAAAATGCGAATTATTATTACAAATTATACAACGTGGTTTTCTGGATTTTTTTTGTTTTCCGATTCTGTCTCTCACAGTTGAAATGTACCTACGATCACAATTACTGACCTCAATATTCTTTGTAGGTGGGAAAACATGCAAAAGCTCCAGTGTATCAAATACTTTTATTTTTCCAACTGTATATTCCCATGACTGCTAGTGTCAGTCATGTGCCACACTGTTGATTGGATGTGCACAATGCAAAAGAGGTCAAAATAAAAGACCTTGGTTAACCTTAAATATGACTATATTAGGCGTATTCCAGGCGCAGATTGTGGTGCAACAGTTAGTTGCGCCGAAATCAGCGTCTTTTAACCACTCATGCCAGGTGGAAAATGGTCTAAACGTAAGCCAGCCAGGAAAATGTCTTACATTTAGAAGCGGCGCTGGATACGCCAAAGTTATGGAGACGCCCTCCAGTGCTGGGCCTTTATTACAACCGATGTCTAAAAGGCAGATCTTAATAAATTATCCCCATTGTACTCTTCTTTCGAATCTATTGTAGCTCCCATGCCAATGGATGCCCGGTTCCCAATCGATGCATGTTAACACCACTCCAGCAATCATGCCGCATCTCATCACTGCAGAGGCTAGAGATGAGCGAACACCTGGAAGTTCGGGTTCGGGAAGTTCGGCCGAACTTCCCGAAAATGTTCGGGTTCGGGATCCGAACTCGACCCGAACTTTATCCCGAACCCGAACCCCATTGAAGTCAATGGGGACCCGAACTTTTAGGCACTAAAAATGCTGTAAAATAGTCCAGGAATGGGCTAGAGGGCTGCCAAAGGCAGCACAATGTAGGTAAATCCCCTGCAAACAAATGTGGATAGGGAAATTAATTAAAATAAAATAAATAAAATTTAACCAATATCAATTGAAGAGAGGTCCCACTGCAAGGAATCATGCGTCATATCATCCAACACTGGAGAAGGCCACTTTCAGTTATTTCGGACCCAGCACCCAGACAGAGGAGAGCGGTCCCACAGCAAGGAATCATGCGTCATTTCACCCACCACTGGAGAAGGCCACTTTCAGTTATTTTGGCCCAGACCGAGGATACAGGTCCCACAGCAAGGAATCATGCGTCATATCACCCACCACTGGAGAAGGCCACTTTCAGTTATTTCGGACCCAGCACCCAGACAGAGGAGAGAGGTCCCACAGCAATGAATCATGCGTCATATCACCCACCACTGGAGAAGGCCACTTTCAGTTATTTCGGACCCAGCACCCAGACAGAGAAGAGCGGTCCCACAGCAAGTAATCATGCGTCATTTCACCCACCACTGGAGAAGGCCACTTTCAGTTATTTTGTCCCAGCACCCAGACAGAGGAAAGAGGTCCCACAGCAAGGAATCATGCGTCATATCACCCACCACTGGAGAAGGCCACTTTCAGTTATTTCGGCCCAGGCACCCAGACAGAGGAGAGAGGTCCCACAGCAAGGAATAATGCGTCATATCACAGACACACACCACTGGAGAAGGCCACTTTCAGTTATTTCGGACCCAGCACCCAGACAGAGGAGAGCGGTCCCACAGCAAGGAATCATGCGTCATTTCACCCACCACTGGAGAAGGCCACTTTCAGTTATTTATGCCCCAGCACCCAGACAGAGGAGAGAGGTCCCACAGCAAGGAATCATGCGTCATATCACCCACCACTGGAGAAGGCCACTTTCAGTTATTTCGGCCCCAGCACCCAGACAGAGGAGAGAGGTCCCACAGCAAGGAATCATGCGTCATATCACCCACCACTGGAGAAGGCCACTTTCAGTTATTTCGGCCCAGCACACAGATAGAGGAGAGAGGTCCAACAGCAAGGAATCATGCGTCATTTCACCCACCACTAGAGAAGGCCACTTTCAGTTATTTCGGACCCAGCACCCAGACAGAGGAGAGAGGTCCCACAGCAAGGAATCATGCGTCATATCACACACCACTGGAGAAGGCCACTTTCAGTTATTTCCGCCCAGCACCCAGACAGTGGAGAGGTTCATTCAACTTTGGGTTGCACCGCAAGATCATGGTAAAGTTAAAAAAATGAGGATTCAATAAAGAAGTGCCTCGGAGTACAAGAATACATGGTTGAGGGGGAGGCAGTTATAAATGTCTATTCTGCACAAGGGAGGGACAGGTCCTGTGGGATCCATGCCTGGTTCATTTTTTTGAACGTCAGCTTGTCCACGTTGGCTGTGGACAGGCGGCTGCGTTTGTCAGTAATGATGCCCCCTGCCGTGCTGAATACACGTTCAGACAAAACGCTGGCCGCCGGGCAGGCCAGCACCTCCAAGGCATAAAATGCTAACTCTGGCCACGTGGACAATTTGGAGACCCAGTGTCACTACCAGAGCTTTGAGACGTTCTCACAGCTCTGTTTCTCCACCCCTGTGATGATATCACTACTAGAGCTTGGTGTTTCTCCGCCCCTGAGATGAGGTCTTTACTTTCAGTTTCCCTCCTCCCAGCTGTCCCTCCTGTGATTGATTCCTCTTCCTATAAAATACCTCTCTTCCTGTTTAATCATGCGGATTATACTTTTCATTTGAGTTGTATCTCTCGCTCGAGTATCTTCACTTGTGTGATATCTTTTCACTGGACCTGTGTTCTGCTGAAGCAAGTACTTCGGATATTGTCTGCTGACTTTGGATCTGTCTTCACTGCTGCTGCAGCTCCTTCAGTTAAGTGTGCAGACATTGTGTGTTTCTGTTTGTTTGCTGACTGGATCCGAGGCGACTCCGGTTCCGTCCATATACTGAGCAGGGCACCGGTGGCCGTGCCCCTTCCACTATTGTAGGGGTTACAGTGGTTATCAGCCTTAGGTATCCACCATCTGGATCTGGACATGGGCTTAGCAGCATAGGGAGAGCTTTTAGGGTCTGACAGTGGTCACCCTTTATGTTCCCTAGTTTGGGTCCGGTCAGTAGCTAATTCACTGTGTATGCTCTTGTTGCTCACATACAGCCGTGACACCCAGAAGTTGAATGGGGCCGAACCATCAGTCAGTACGTGGAGGGGTGTGCAGACATACTGTTCAACCATGTTAGTGAAATGCTGCCTCCTGCTAACATGTTCCGTATCAGGTGGTGGTGCAGTTAGCTGTGGCGGGGAGACAAAACTTTTCCACATTTCTGCCATGCTAACCCTGTCCTCAGAGGAGCTAGCTGTGACACAGCTGCGTTGGCGACCTCTTGCTCCTCCTCTGCCTTCGCCTTGGGCTTCCACCTGTTCCCCTGTGACATTTGGGAATGCTCTCAGGAGCGCGTCTACCAGCGTGCGCTTGTACTCGCGCATCTTCCTATCACGCTCCAGTGCTGGAAGTAAGGTGGGCACATTGTCTTTGTACCGGGGATCCAGCAGGGTGGCAACCCAGTAGTCCGCACACGCTAAAATGTGGGCAACTCTGCTGTCGTTGCGCAGGCACTCCAGCACGTAGTCGCTCATGTGTGCCAGGCTCCCCAGAGGTAAGGACAAGCTGTCCTCTGTTGGAGGCGTATTGTCATCGTCCACCGTATCCCCCTAGCCACGCACCAGTGATGGGCCTGAGCTGTGTCGGGTGCCACCCCGCTGTGAACCTGCTTCATCCTTATTCTCCTCGTCCTCCAGTAGTGGGCCCTGGCTGGCCACATTTGTACCTGGCCTCTGCTGTTGCAAAAAACCTCCCTCTGAGCCACTTCTAACAGACTGGCCTGAAAGTGCTAAAAATGACCCCTAATCCTCCTCCTCCTCCTAGGCCACCTCCTCTTCCATCATCACCCTAAGCGTTTTCTCAAGGAGACATAGAAGTGGTATTATAACGCTGATAACGGTGTCATCGCCACTGGCCATGTTGGTGGAGTACTCGAAACAGCGCAACAGGGCACACAAGTCTCGCATGGAGGCCCAATCATTGGTGGTGAAGTTGTGCTGTTCCGCAGTGCGACTGACGCGTGCGTGCTGCAGCTGAAACTCCACTATAGCCTGCTGCTGCTCGCACAGTCTCTCCAACATGAGCAAGGTGGAGTTCCACCTGGTCGGCTCGTCGCATATGAGGCAGTGAGCGGGAAGGCCGAAGTTCCGCTGTAGCGCAGACAGGCGAGCAGCGGCAGGATCTGAACGCCGGAAGCGCGCACAGACGGCCCTCACTTTATGCAGCAGCTCTGACATGTCGGGGTAGTTGTGAATAAACTTCTGCACCACCAAATTCAGCACATGCGCCAGGCAAAGGATGTGCGTCAAACTGGCTAGTCCCAGAGCTGCGACGAGATTTCACAAATTATCTGTCACGACCCGCGATGGTGTCGTGACTCGTAATTGTGGCATGCGGTTGCCGTGGGCAACATGCGTACCACAACAGATGTTGCGGTCGTGTTTGTTGCACTGCATGCACTTGCCGGCGGCGAGGTTTTGTTGCCGCATGTGAGGGCTGTGTGTTTGTTGCCTCACATGTAGTTGCTGCTGGTAATTAGCTTGTTTCTGCATGCGAGTCACTGTTTGTTGTATGTGTGCACAGTGTTTATGTTTGGTGTGCACAGGGTTAAGGTTTGGCTGCTTGGTATGGTGGGTGTGTCCTCAGGTCTCTTTATTACCTAGTGTGTGGAGCCTGAGTGCAGTCTTGTTTGTCCAGTTATGGTGTGAGCATGGCTGGAGTCTACTGTATGTTGTCCACCTTTATGTCTGTGTGAGCCACCCTTATTTGTTATATTGTTTACACTGTTTGATTGTATTCCCCTCCTGTGTGCTTCTGCTTACCCTTCCCCACTCTTGGTTATGTATTTGTTGTGGGTTTGTATGTTGTATTTTGTTGGTTTGTGTGCTCCGGAAGGGGCTTGCTTACCTGGAGGGGTATAGCATATACCGGATGGTGTGCTGCCCGGCCAGGTCTCCCCCCAGGCATCTAATGTCCGCTTGGGGGTCCGGGAGGTCCTGGCGCTGCTTCTCTATCTTCAGCACGGCAGGTAAGTGTGGGTTTCTTGTACGTGTTTCTTATGATACTTGCCTGCCGTGCGGGCACACACTGTTCGGGTCCCGGCTGCTGTGGGGGCCTCTGGAGACTCCTGCTCATCCGCGGTCTAGGGTGAGCAGGTGGTCTCTGCCCTGTTTTTATCTGAGGGCGAGACAGGGTGTTCAGGGCCATAGGTACGCGGGTATGAGCCGTCCCACCTTCAGGGTCCGCTCATACAGTCAGGAGACCAGGGCAAGTTTTAGGGACGTGCCAGGAGGTCATCTGCTCCTTTGTCCCTGCTTTTAGGCCCAGCGGCCGTGGAAAGTGTGCGGCGGGGAGTTTCCCCCACTCCCCGTCGTGACATTATCGCACACCACCAGGCCGGGCTTGAGGCCCACCGGCAGAAACCACTTGTCGGTCTGTTGTTCAATACCCCGCCACAACTCCTGCGCGGTGTGGGGCCTGTCCCCCAAACATATGAGTTTCAGAATGGCCTGCTGACGTTTACTCCGGGCTGTGCTGAAGTTGGTGGCGAAGGTGTGTGGCTGACTGGATGAGCTGGTGGAAGCAGAGGAGGAGGAAGCTGGGTAGGAGGAGGAGGCTACAGGAGGCAAAGAATGATTCCCTGCGATCCTTGGCGGCGGAAGGACGTGCGCCAAGGAACTCTCTGCCTGCGGCCCAGCCGCCACTACATTTACCCAGTGTGCAGTTAGGGAGATATAGCGTCCCTGGCCGTGCTTACTGGTCCACGTATCTGTGGTTAGGTGGACCTTGCCACAGATGGCGTTGCGCAGTGCACACTTGATTTTATCGGATACTTGGTTGTGCAGGGAAGGCACGGCTGTCTTGGAGAAGTAGTGGCGGCTGGGAACAACATACTGTGGGACAGCCATGGACATCAGCTGTTTGAAGCTGTCTGTGTCCACCAGCCTGAATGACAGCATTTCAAAGGCCAGTAGTTTAGAAATGCTGGCATTCAGGCCCAGGGCTCGAGGGTGGCTAGGTGGGAATTTACACTTTCTCTCCAAGGTTTGTGAGATGGAGAGCTGAACGCTGCCGTGTGACATGGTGGAGATGCTTGGTGACGCAGGTGGAGTTGTGGGTGGCACATCCTCTGTTTGGTGGGCGACAGGTGCCAACATTCCTCCCGAGGCGGAGGAAGAGGCCGAGGCAGCAGCAGAAGATGGAGCAGGGGAAGCCTGAGTGAGTTCCTTGCTTTTAAGGTGTTTACTCCACTGCAGTTCATGCATTGCATGTAGATGCCTGGTCATGCAGGTTGTGCTAAGGTTCAGAACGTTAATGCCTCGCTTCAGGCTCTGATGGCACAGCGTGCAAACCACTCGGGTCTTGTCGTCAGCACATTGTTTAAAGAAGTGCCATGCCAGGGAACTCCTTGAAGCTGCCTTTGGGGTGCTCGGTTCCTGGTGGCAGTGGCCAGTAGCAGGCGAACTCTCTTTTAGTCGGCTGTTCTGCTTTTGCCCCCTGCTCTCTCTTTTGCTACGCTGTTGGCTCGGTCTCACCACTGCCTCTTCCTCTGAACTATGAAAGTCAGTGGCACGACCTTCATTCCATGTGGGGTCTAGGACCTCATCGTCCCTGCATCGTCTTCCACACAGTCTTCCTCCCTGACCTCCTGTTTGGTCTGCACACTGCAGAAAGACGCAGCAGTTGGCACCTGTGTTTCGTCATCATCAGAGACGTGCAGACTCCGATGAGGTGGTATTCCCATGTCCTCATCATCAGGAAACATCAGTGGTTGTGCATCAGTGCATTCTATGTGTTCCACCACTGGGGAAGGGCTAGGTGGATTCCCTTGGGAAACCCTGCCACCAGAGTCTTCAAACAGCATAAGAGACTGCTGCATAACTTGAGGCTCAGACAGTTTCCCTGATATGCATGGGGGTGATGTGACAGACTGATGGGCTTTGTTTTCAGGTGCCACCTGTGCGCTTTCTGCAGAAGACTGGGTGGGAGATAATGTTGTGAACATGCTGGATCCACTGTCGGCCACCCAATTGACTAGTGCCTGTACCTGCTCAGGCCTTACCATCCTTAGAACGGCATTGAGCCCCACCAAATATCGCTGTAAATTCTGGCGGATCCTGGTACCTGAGTTAGTTGGTTCACTAGGACGTGTGGCTGTGGCAAAATGGCCACGTTCTCTCCCAGCACAAGAGGGTACACTAACACCACCACGACCGCGTCTGGGTCCCTTACTAGATGTTTTCCTCATTGTTACCGTTCACCAAGCACCACAATAAGAAAAAAAATATTTGGCCCAATGTATTGATTTCAAATTCAGGCCTTTTTTTACAGGCACCTAACACTATCTGCCTATTTATTTATGTAGCGTATTACACTAATCCAGGCACAGCAGTAACCACTGATTTAGGGGAATATCTCTTTTAGGGCTAGTATTTAGGCCCTGGATGAAAGGTATCCTTTTATGGACAGATTATCAATTGGCCTGCAACAGCTCGAACACCACATTCAGGGTATTGCTATTTTGGCAATTGAATTTCACCCCAGAACAAAATATATGTTTTGGCGGACACAATTATACTTTGCCAGCCACAGCTGAAACCACTGATTTATGGTATTGCTATTTTGGCAATTGAATTTCACCCCAGAACAAAATATATGTTTTGGCGGACACTATGAATCTTGGCCCGCAACAGCTGGGACACCAGATTCAGGGTATTGCTATTTTGGCAATTGAATTTCACCCCAGAACAAAATATATGTTTTGGCGGACACTATGAATCTTGGCCTGCAATAGCTGGGACACCAGATTCAGGGTATTGCTATTTTGGCAATTGAATTTCACCCAGAACAAAATATGTTTTGGCGGACACTATTATACTTTGCCAGCCACAGCTGAAACCACTGATTTATGGTATTGCTATTTTGGCAATTGAATTTCACCCCAGAACAAAATATATGTTTTGGAGGACAATATGAATCTTGGCCTGCAACAGCTGGGACACCAGATTCAGGGTATTGCTATTTTGGCAATTGAATTTTACCCCAGAACAAAATATATGTTTTGGCGGACACTATTATACTTTGCAGCCACAGCTGAAACCACTGATTTATGGGATTGCTATTTTGGCAATTGAATTTCACCACATAAAATAATCTATCCTTTTCCAGACAGCAGACAGTATTATACTTGGCTAGCCAAAGCTGGAACACCAGATTTAGGGGTTTGGTATTTGGGCAATTGTATTTAACCCCTTAATAAAATATAGAAATTGCTATCCTCAGTTTCTAGGGGTGACAACTAGCACAGCCAAGCCCCTGATGTAGGATATAGCAAAAAAAAAACTAGTATTGATGGATTGATGGACTTGGTGGCTGCTTCTTCTAGTGCACCACAAGTCACAAAATGGCCGCCGATCACCCCAGAAAATAAGTGACAGAAAAACGCTCTGTGCAGCCTAAAAACCAGTGAGCAAGTAACTAGCAGAAGTTCAAACATTCACAGCTGTAGATAGATCCGTTCATTAGGTGCTGTTGCTGACTTTTCCCTGCCTAATCTCGCCCTCACAGAAGCTGCGTCCTCTCCCTACACTAATCAGAGCAGTGTGATGTGCGGCGCTATGTGACTCCAGCTTAAATAGAGGCTGGGTCACATGCTGTACTTGGCCAATCACAGCCATGCCATTAGTAGGCATGGCTGTGATGGGCTCTTAGGGCAAGAGCCAAGAAGTAAAACGCTAGCTGATTGGCTGCTGTGCAGCCCTTCAGAAAGAGGGAAGTAATCACCGAACAACGAACCCGAACCTGAACTTTTTTGAAAATGTTCGGGTCTGTGTCCCGGAAACCCCAAAATTCGGTACGAACCTGAACTTTGCTCGAACTGTTCGCTCAACACTAGCAGAGGCCAATCACTGAGCACAGTGTTAATATGTCATTCTAAATTACACCATCCCAACTGTGTGTCTACTACCACAGTCCACAGCTCAAAGAGAAACAAACCAACTGCATGGTACTGATGATGAGGAAACTCTGGATTATGTGAAAAGCTGTCAATATTTAACCCCTTCACGCATTGTCGCGTACATGTACGTCAGCAAATGCGGCTCCTTGCCACATCCTCACGTGCATGTATGTTATGAGATCGGGAGGGTGCAGGAGCTGCACCCACTCGATTCACAGCATGGACCCGGTTGTTACTGATAGCCGGGCCCCTGTTGCATCCGCCAGCATGGCTGTGTGCGGTGATGCTGGCCGAGTAATGCTTTCACATGCGGCGGTCAGCACTGACCGTGGCATATGCGGGCTTTACAGAGTGAGGGGACTTCCTTTGACTCCATCAGCCCCCCGCACTACGCTGGCATGGGGTGGATAGTTGCCAAGTAAATAAAATGAAAGTTTTAAGTAAAAAAAGAAAAACATTGTTGTCACCTTACATAGCTAAAAGTGCAACACCAAGCGCTCCAAAAGGCGTATGCACCCCAGGATAGTACCAATATAACCGACACCTCTTCCAGCAAAAATGAGCCACTATCTAAAACAATCGCCCTAAAATAAAAAAAACTATGGCTCTTAGAATATGGAGACACAATTTTTTTGTTTAAATAATGCTGTTGTTGTGTAAAACTTTAATAAATAAAAAAGTATACATATTAAGTATCACCGCGTCCGTAAGAACCTGCTTTATAAAAATATCACATGACTTAACCCCTCAGGAAAGCACTGTAAAAAAATTGTGTAAATAAAAAAGCCATTTTTTGTCACCTTACATAACAAAAAGTGTAATACCAAGCAATAAAAAAGTCATAACTCAGCAACCCATAATCATACCAATCAAACCATCATCTCATCCCGCAAAAAATGAGACCTTACCTAAGACAGTCGCCTAAAAAAAACGATGGAGACACAAAAACATTTTTTTTTTGTTTTGAAAATGCTGTTATTGTGTTAAATATAAAAAAATAAAAATACAAAAGTAAAAACACATATCAGGTATGACCGCGTCTGAAACAAACATGACCTAACCCCTCAGATGATCACCATAAATAAAAAAAACGGTGTCAAAAAGCTATTGTCAACTTAAATCAGAAAAGTGTTAATAGTAAGCGATCAAAAAGTCATATACACCCTAAAATAATGCCAATCAAATTGTCCTCTCATCCCGCAAAAATGATACCCTTCCTAAGACAGTCGCCCCCAAAAAAACTAAAAAAACTATGGCTTTCAGAATATGGAAAGTAAAAAAAATTTTTTTTTTCAAAAATGTTTTATTATTAGTGATGTTAGAGCATGCTCGGCTGAGTACTGGTTTGTCTAGAGCATCGCTATGCTCGGCGCTTGGCTTTACTCGGCCGAGCACCACGTGTATTCGTTGTATTGCTCGAGTTTCTTCCCCGCACGTTTGGCGCCTTCTAAGCAGCCAATCAAGGTCAAGGTAAGTAATTCCACTCAGTGTAAGGCCGCAGCAATGTTAGCTGTAAGCCTTACACTGATTGGCTGGCTGGAAAACGTGATACCATTTCATATAGGAGCTGAGGTCCGGTGCTTAGCTCATTCAGCGCCAGGGAGAGCAGACAGTAGGCAGGGACAGATAGCGTTTTGCTCTAAACCTATTGATTTCACTCCAAAAACCTCATTGAAAGACTACAGTCCTTTTAAGGCCTAGAGTGTGTGTTTGACAGCAGTGCAGCACCTTTTTTTTTTTTTTTTTTTAAGAAGGAGGTTAATTCAGCACTATCAGGGACAGGAGTCACCAGGAAGGGACAGATAAGTGCAGGGCTTGAAAATCGCTTTGATAACTTTGATAAGACAGAAAGATTTCCGATTAATGACATCTACAAAATGCCATCATTAAGCAGTGTGTTGGGCAGACATTATAAAAAAGGGGCTTATTCACAACAGTGTTCCTTGGTACTGAGATATGCACTGCACCACTATAAAGCAGTGTGTTTGGCAGATATTATCAAAAGGGGCTTATTCACTACAGTGGGCCTGCTACTGAGATATACACTGCACCATTATAAAGCAATGTGTTGGGCAGACATTATTAAAAGGGTCTTATTCACTACAGTGTTCCTGCTACCGAGATATACACTGTACCATCAGGGAAATTATTTTTACGGGGAAATTGAGAGTGATTTATATTTTGGCCATAGTTAACTAGTTTTGGGCACATCTGTGAGTGCGTTTAGGCTGCAACGGTATATACAGTATTCCAGCAGAAAATACATTTTATTTGGGACAAATTTGTATCCAATATAGAACTACATCTGGATATAGTGTGTCTTGTCAAAATTACATTATCTCTGGGCTAGTGTAGTCAGAAAAATCTGTATTTCTCAGTATCCAGTACATTACAGTAAGCCAATACAGTGTGTACTGTGAAAATTACATGATCTCTGGGCTAGTGTAGTGCCGAAAATCTGTATTTTTCTGTATCCAGTACTGTCCTGCATAAAAAAACTGTGTCTTTAGCGGACAGTAAAACAATCTGCACCACATCTACAGACAAAACCATTAATATGAAGAAGGCGAGCACAAAGGGAGGGGGAAGTGGGCATGATGCTGATGGTGCAAGCAGAGGCCGTGGCCCTGGGTGTGATGCTGATGGTGCAAGCAGAGGCTGTGGCCCTGGTCGTGATGCTGATGGTGCATGCAGAGACCGTGGTCCTGGGCGTGATGCTGATGGTGCATGCAGAGACCGTGGCCCTGGGCATGATGCTGATGGTGCAAGCAGAGGCCGTTGCCCTGGGCGCAATGAAACTGTGCCTGCTGCCAGTGCACTAGAAAAAAACTAAAATATCCACCTTACCCAGCTTCATGTCCAACTTAGCTGGGCGACGCAGGACAACACTGTCCAAGTCGGACAAGTGCAAACACTTGGTCGGTTGGATTGCAGAAGAAAATGCTTCCAGTCGGTTAAGCACAACCCTCTCTTCCACGAAGTCCAGTCTCTGTAGCCGAGAATCTGATCAACCGAATCCTCACTCTGATCCTCCTTCCTCCCAAAATGTCGCGTCTGGGCAAACAAGTGATCCCACACTCGGATATTCATATGACCTCTTTTCATCGCCAGTACTTGGTTTGGCTCTCTCGCCAAGCATGCTTGAAGAGGTACCTGAGATATTGTGCAAAGATTCCTAACCTCTTGAGCCTTCACAGTCTCAAGAAGATGACGGTGGTGAACGGCAATAATTCGTTCATAAGTTGGATGATGATGAGATACAGTTGCTAATCACTGAGGTGGTGGTAAAGTAAAGTCAGGAGGATGAGCAGAGTGAGGAAGTGGAAGAGGAGGTGGTGGACGATGAGGTCACTGACCCAACATGGTTAGGTGAAAAGCCGAGCGAGGACATCAGTACAGAGGAGGAGGGATCCGTAACCCCGCAACCGTCTGGAAGAGGCAGTGGGGTGGCAAAAGGGAGACGACGGCCCACACCAAACAGTCCCCCAACCATTACACCGAGTACCCCCATGCATAAATCTACCTTGCCTAGGGTTAGGTGTTCCGCAGTATGGTGCTTTTTTTAAGGAAAGTGCGGATGACAAAAGAGTGGTAGTTTTCAACCTGTGCCGTACTAAAATGAGCTGAGGCGTGAACACTCGCAACTTTACCACCACCAGCATGATCCGCCACATGGCATCCAAGCACCCTAATAAGTGGGCCGAATGCCTGGGTCCACACTCTGCGTCTGCGGGTCCCACCACTGCCTCAACTTCACCTGTGTTACGCACTGCTGGCCAATCCTCTGTCGAAGGCGCAGGCCCGGATGCCCCTCACCCTGCACCTGGACCTTCACATGAACCGTCAGCAACAACATCCACTTCCCTGTCCCAGCGCAGCATCCAAATTTCGATAACACAGGCATTTGAACACAAGCGAAAATACTCATCCACCCACAGGCCATATCACTTGAATGTGCAACTTTTGAAATTACTGGTCCTTGAAATGTTGCCATTTAGGCTTGTGGACACTGAGACCTTCCACAGCCTGATGCCGTCCCTCGGTACGTAGTCCCCAGCCGCCACTATTTTTCACGGTGTGCCGTGCCCGCCTTACCCCAGCATGTGTCCCAGAACATCACCCATGCCCTGACCAATGCACTTACTGGGAAGGTCCACCTCACCACGGACACATGGACAAGTGCTGGTGGCCAGGGAAGCTACATTTCCCTGACCGCACACTAGGTTAATGTTGTGGAGGGACCCTGGGATGGCACAGGTGCTACCCACGCCCAGTATTGCAGGCCCTACATCCATCAGTGTCTCCGCCAGCAGCTATGTTACTAGCACCAACCTCCTCTTCTCCTCCTCCTCCGCCTCCTCCACTTCCACCTCCAACAGCAGTCAGCCATCAGTCGCTAACTGGAAACAGTGTAGCACTGCTGTGGGTAAGCGTCATTAGGCCGTGCTGAAGCTGATCTGCTTGGGGGACAAACAGCACACCGCCGCAGAGCTGTGTCAGGGCATAAGGGACCAGACCGAGCTGTGGCTCTCGCCACTCAACCTACAAACAGGCATTGTTGTGTCCGACAATGGCCGTAACTTGGCGGCGGCTTTGGAGCTCGGCAACCTGATACACATTCCATGCCTAGCCCACATCTTAAACTTAGTGGTTCAGCGGTTTATCAAAACCTACCCCAATTTTCAGGAGCTACTAGTGAAGGCGCACTGCTTGTGTGCCCATTTCTGAAAGTCGTCCACAGCTTCAGCCGGTCTGTCAACGCTGCAGCAGCGCTTGCGGCTTCCAGCTCACCGACTGTTGTGCACTGTGAGCATGCAATGGAACTCTACATGGAACTCGTTCTACATATTGGCCAGGCTTTGTGAGCAGCAGAGGGCAGTTTTGGAATACCAGCTGCAACATGGTCGTCACCTTTCCAGTCAACTGCCACTATTCACAAGCGAGGAGTGAGCATTGACGTCAGACCTATGTGAGGTTTTTAAAAACTTTGATGAATCCACACAGATGGTTAGTGGTGATAACGCTATTATCAGCGCAACCATTCCACTGCTGTCTCTACTCAAACGATCTCTGTTCACAATTAAGGAGGATGCTTTGAATATGGCAGATGAGGTAATGGGGGAGGAGATGACACAGAGTGATAGCCAGACCTCCCCAAGTTCGTCTTCTCAGCACGAATTGGGCCATGACGAGGAGGAGGAGAAGGAGCTGGAGACACTTGCCTCTGCTACAGAGGATTGTACCCATGGAACTTTAATTCCATCTGTTCAGCGTGGATTGGCAGAAGAGGAGGAGGAGGATGAGGGTATGGAGAGTCATCCTGAAGTTGACATTGACATCTTGCCCGTTAGTACTCTGGCACACATGGCTGACTTCATGTTAGACTGCCTTTCCCGCGACCCTTGCGTTATACGCATTTTAGGTAACACAGATTACTGGGTGTTCACCCTTCTCGACCCCCGCTATAAAGAGAACTTCTCATCTCTGATGCCTGTGGTGGAGAGGACGAGTAACACTATGCAATACCAGAAGGTGCTTGTTGACAGATTGCTCCAAAATTTTCCATCTGACAATGCGGCTGCCAGAGTCTGTACTTCCTGGTGGCATTATAACAGAAAAGTGTATCCGCTTGTCCACTGATAATGGTGACAGGTTGACACAGATAACAATGAACAAGGCCTGGATTGACCCTGACTTCTCCACTCCACCAGAGGAAAGCTGAGCTAATGAGGAACAAAAATGCAATTTAAATGTATGCTTTATAATATATTCAGTCCACAAGATTCAGATTTTTTTTTGCCACTTTAACAGCAAAAAAAGGGTATATGTTTGAATCTTGTTTTCTCATCCGCCTCCTCCTCCGCCCCCTCTTCCATACAGAATATACAGTATATGTCCTCACTACAATGTTTTGTATGGTTTGCTCTGTTTCAAGCCCTCACCTCCAATGCTTTATACCGTCTGCTCACCTGTAGGCCATCACTGCAATGATTTATGGGGTTATCTAGGCTTCAGGCCCTGACTTCCAATGCTTTATACCATTTTCTCACCTGTAAGCCATCACTGCAATGTTTTATGGGGTTCTCTAGGCTTCAGACCCTCACCTCCAATGCTTTATACTGTCTGCTCACCTGTAGCCCATCACAGGTGAGGGGTTCACTAGGGTTCAGGCCCTCACCTCCAATGCTTTATACAGTCTGCTCACTCGTAGCCCATCAGTGCAGTATTTTATGGGATTCTCTAGGCTTTTGGCCCTCACCTTCAATGCTTTATAAGGTCTGCTGACTTGTTGCCCATCACTGCAATACTTTATGTTGTTATACTAGGATTCAGGCCCTTTACTCCAATGCTTTATACTGTCTGTTCACCTGTAGGCCATCACTGCAATGATTTATGGGGTTCTCTAGGCTTCAGGCCCTCACCTCTAATGCTTTATACAGTCTGCTCACCTGTAGGCCATCACTGCAATGTTTTATGGGGTTTTCTCACTTTCAGGCCCTCACTTCAATTTTTTATTGGGTCCGCTCACCTTCAGGCCCTCAACTATAATGTTTTAGAAGGTAAATAGCACACCCTTGCTCCATTTGTTTTTCAAGGTCACCAGTAGGCCATCAATAATAATTTTTCAAGGGTGTCTATGATGCCCTCCTCTATGTGTAATAAAGGGTGTATTAGAGTGCCTTTTCCTTGTACTTTTTGGCAGTCCTTTCAGTTAGTGCATAGGCTTTGAGTGCAGCAGTGTACCCCAACAATTGTAGCACCATGTGAATGAGACCCTCATTTAATTGATATACAGGCTGTATCGGAGTGCTTCATTCTTGGAATTTTTGGCAGCATTTGCACTGTATATACAATTGAATATCCTGGAAAGAATGTTTCCTAACAATTTTACCTCTAAAAATGTTTTCTTTTTTTTGGAGGGGGCGTGATTTTGGGCGTGATTTTTTCGCTATATAAAAGTGGCGTACAACTGGGACAATATGGTTCCCAGCAGGACAATGGAGTCCAAGATGCACCCAGACATTGTCCCCATGCTGTTCCTGATCCATTTCGGTGGTGTTTCTGTCACTTTCTGACCTTTTCCACTGGACCAGGCACCCTCCCTCATCCGAGCAGGGGGTGCCTGGTTGTCTCCCATTGACTTCCATTATACTCGGGTGCTCGGCCGAGCGCACGAATATTGCTATGTGTTCGGACCGAGTACCCGAACTCCCAAACACTTTGGTGCTTGCTCATCACTATTTATTACGTAAACATGAAACAAACAACAACAAAAAAGGAGTGATATTTAGTATGGTCACGTCTGTAACAGCCTACTCCACATGACCACATGATCTAACCCGTCAGATGGACACTGTAAATAACAAAAACTGTGCCAAAACAACTATTTTTTTGTTACCTTGCCCCACAAAAGTGTAATATAGAGCAACCAAAAATCATATGTACGCTAAAATAGCACCAACAAACTGCCAACTTATCCCGTAGTTTCTAAAATGGGGCACTTTTTTGGAGTTACTACTCTAGGGGTGTATCAGGGGGTCTTCAAATGTGACATGGCCCTTCAAAAAAAAAAAAGTGGTGTTCCTTTCCTTCTGTGCACTGCTGTTTACCCGTACAGCAGGTTACAACCACATATGGGGTGTTTCTATAAACTACAGAATCAGGGTAATAAATATTTTTATTATTGTTGGCTATTAATTTTTGCTTTGTTACCGGGAAAAAAAATTGATTAAAATGTAAAATCTGCCAAAAAAGTGAAATTCTGAAATTTTATCTACATTTTCCTTTAATTCTTGTGAAACACCTAAAGGGTTAACAAAGTTTGTAAAATCAGTTTTGAATACCTTGAGAGGTGTAGTTTCTAAAATTGGGTGGTTTCTATTATGTAAGCCTCATAAGATGACTTCAGAACTGTCCTGGTCCTTAAAAAGTGTGTTTTGGAAATTTTCTGAATAAATTCAAGATTTGCTTCTAAACTTCTAAGCTTTCTAACGTCCCCAAAAAAATAAAATGGCATTCCCAAAATGATCCAAACATGAAGTAGACATACGGGGAATGTAAAGTAATAACTATTTTTGGAGGCATTACTATCTATTATAAAAGTAGAGAAATTCAAATTTGCAAATTCTGCCAAATTTATGTTAAATTTAGTACTTTTTATAAATAAAAATGAAATATTACAATATGTGACGAGAAAACAATCTCAGAATTTGCTGGATAAGTAAAAGCGTTTTAAAGTTATCGTCACATAAAGTGACACATGTCAGATTTGCTAAAAATGGCCTGGTCCTCAGTAGTGTGGGGCGCGAATATTTAAATTGCAAATATTAATTGCAAATATCGGCACTTTGAGAATTCACTAATATTTAGAATATAGTGAAATATATTCAGAATTTTGAATATTCTTTTTTTTTTTTTTTTGAATCGGTAACCTCCCTTCTTGCTTGTGGACCAACAAGAAGGCTGCAATCTCTTTGTCTGAGCTTAGCAACATCCCTAGCAACCAATAGGAAAGTTGTCCCTTTTAGTATATAATAACCTCCCCAGCAGCCACTGTATGCAGTATTTGAGAGAGAGCAGTGTTATTGCTGTGATCTCTGCTTTCCTCTGTCATGACATTAGATAGTTAGTTAGCTTATATATATAATACAGATAGTTAGTGGGAGATAGTCAGTGTAGGTTAGATAGTAATATAGTGTAGCTGATTCATGCATACATACATATATACATAGTAATGTGATGTCACAAGTTCACAACAATACTTAGTGCACCAATCACTAATATGTGCCCTAATGTCATAAATATTAGAAAAAATAATAAAAGAAGGGGGGCACTCTACTATCTGGATGCAAATGGGTACAAATATTACATTATAAAATGTATTAAAACAACATACATATAAACAGAATATGCAAAATAACTAAGTCGACCCAGTGTTCCAAAAATTAAAAAAAGTAGATAAAAAACAATAATTATAGGAATTGAGTATATTGCTTTTCAGAAGATATAATTGCAAAAAGTCCCCTTTCCTATAGTATTGATTATTTTAGAGTAATTATGTCCAATAATAGCTACTTGTCAATTACTTAATGTAATACTGTTTCCTTCAAAGGTACATTACCGCTCTTGCAGCTTTAAATCCCGCCAGATCTGTATATTACTGTCACTCCTCGGTAGATGAACGCGGCGTTCCACGTAGTTGTGTTCCCCATCAGTCTCCTTGCAGCCTGTCTGGTTATATCGTGGTCACAGATCCCAGAGCTTCCTTGCTGGGTTCGTTCGCCGCTAAATCTCTCGGTGTCCCACATGTCTCAAGTGGTGTGCCGCTGCCAGATCGTGGGCAAATACCGCTGAGACGGTTTTTTATGATTGTATACACTGCGATTTTGTAAGTGTGATTAAAGACGCAAAGTTTATTTTACAAAAGGTGGTGCACTATTTTGCTTTCTATTGCAGTATATCCGGCAAAGTATTTCATTTCTGATCCGGTTGGCTGCTTATACTGACCCACGGATATTGGAGCCTGTTTGGTCTGAACTTGTTTCCGCTTGATGCAGCGCGGTTCCTAGATATTATATATGGACTGTTAAAGGTGTTTTCCCACAACACGAATTGGAACCTGCAGCAGCGTGGTAACATATCCCGGACGTGATCGTTATTTCTTTTTTACTCTTCGCTGCCAGATCGTGACTGTAGGGCCCGGAGATAGATGGTTTCTATCTTATCTATAATACTACTAAGGACCTAGTGATTTTGCATATTCTGTTTTATATATATGTTGTTTTAATAAATTTTATAAGGTTATATTTTTGCCCATTTGCATCCAGAAAGTAGAGTGCCCTCCTTCTTTTATTATTTTATTATTTTTTCTAAAAATAAATACCAGTTCACTAATGCAGCAGGAAGCGTCACCAGATCACGTGGGAAAATAGAACTGGCCAGCATCATTCCCAATAAGATCTGCAGCACTACAATCCGGCCACCTGATATGGAAGAGAATGCAAGAAATCGGCTGGACACAAACTGCAGCATGCAGCGGTTTGTGTCCCTGCCAATTCTCTGCATTTTGCCAGATTGTGGCAAGATCTCTGCTGGACTCCATTATAGTTAAAAGGGTTATCCAACACTACCAAATGCCCTCATATGCCCGGGCCGTTAAGACTAATTGTACTTCCCTCGCTCCCCACGCCGCTCATGGTCCCCACACCACTGCCGCTGCGTGGGGAAGCCAATGTCAGGTGGGGACGAGTATCTCCCTAGTATCACCCGCAATGCTAGAGAGGCTCGTGCCCATCACTGCCTGCCACTGGCTGCCCCCCCCCCCTTACACTGGATGTTTTCATCTGCAGACACGGGTAGAAGCAGCGGCGGAGGATGGGGACCAGGAAGTGAGTTAAGTACAATAAGTCTGAATGGCCCGGGCATGTAGCGAGCATTTTGTAGTGTTGGGTAACCCCTTTAATGGGGCCAGCGAGATTTCTACATCCAGAAGTGCCAGAGCCAATTAATTCCAGAATGCTGTTCTCCACTGGAACAGTCTGCCAGATGTGAAAGTAGCTTAATACGGCGCCACACACCTCTTACATCCAGTGACGTCTCCTTTGATGTACATGTTCTCTGTTCTCATCTACTGTACTCCTTTCAGATCAGACCGCCATGATAATTTCTTTCAGCCGTCTCTTCTCTCTGCAGAGCTAAACAGACAGACATCTTAGTTTCCTAGTTTTTCATCATCTTCCCACTTTATTTGCAAATAGTTTTTATTTGGTTTTCAAAACATTGCACTCAAATGTATACAAACATCGTAAATCACTTAAGTAATTATTGCATCACTGTTTAGTATGGTAGATATATCCACATATAGTTGCGAGAAAAAACATATTGGTATATATCAACAATGTCATCTGAACGTGAATGGTCGTAGTACATTCTGCAATATTAATTGTAATAATATATAACACACATAATAACTAAAGATTAGTGATGAGCGGCAGGTGCCATATTCGATTTCGACGAAATTCGCGAATATTCGAATGAATATTCGTTTCGTATTCGTCGAAATCGAATATTCGTCATTTTTTCTAGTTATCGCGATTAAAATGCGATTTAAATAATCGCATATTGCGATTTGTACTTAAGGCTACTTTCCTATTGGTTTCATATCTAGAATTAGCGAGGATGACGAATATGACGAATGTATTCGTCATATTCCTCAAAACGAAGATAACGAAGTATTCTACATCTTCGCTTTAGCAACCTATTCGTCAACCTTCGCTAATTCTAGCAATCAAATAGGAAGGTTGACTATAGAGACAGCTGTGTAGAATTAGCTATGCGATTTTTTTTTTAATACAATAATTATATTACTTGATATGATAATATTATTATAAGTATTCTATTTATTAAAAAAAAAAATCGCATAGCGAATTTAACACAGCTGTCTGGTAAGTCAACCTTCCTATTTGATTGCTAGAATTAGCGTAATAGCGAAGTTGACGAATAGGTTGCTAAAACGAAGATGTAGAATACTGTTATCTTCGTTTTGAGGAATATGACGAATACATTCGTCATATTCGTCATCCTCGCTAATTCTACCAAGCCAACCATAACTTCTGTGTTCATGGAGCGTCCCCATCACCATGGGAACGTCTCCATATACTAAAATGTACTCGTCGGATTTGAGGAATTACGTTGAAATCGCAATGCGATTAATTCAAGTTATATTAATCGCATTGCGATTTCAACTTAGAGCTGGGTTTATAATGGGTCAGCTTGCTAGGAATTAACGAAGTTAACGAATATGGAATATAGCAGCAGTAAGCAGTTGAAACAGCAATGCGATTAATTTAACTTAAAGTATTCGTATTATGTATTTCAACTTAGCACTGCTAGTGCATAGCTATATATTCCATGATTCGTAATTCTAGCCTATGTAAGATAGCAGTAGTTAAGTTGTAATCGCAATGCGATTAATATAACTTAGTGAATTAATCGCATTTTGCCAGATTGATGGCAAGATCTCTGCTGGACTCCATTATAGTTAAAGGGTTATCAACACTACCAAATGCCCTTCATGCCCGGGCCGTTAAGACTAATTGTACTTCCTCGCTCCCACGCCGCTCATGGTCCCCACACCACTGCCGCTGCCGTGGGGAAGCTAATGTCAGGTGGGGACGAGTATCTCCCTAGTATCACCCGCAATGCTGAGAGGCTCGTGCCCATCACTGCCTGCCACTGGCTGCCCCCTTACACTGGATGTTTTCATCTGCAGACACGGGTAGAAGCAGCGGCGGAGGATGGGGACCAGGAAGTGAGTTAAGTACAATAAGTCTGAATGGCCGGGCATGTAGCGAGCATTTTGTAGTGTTGGGTAACCCCTTTAATGGGGCCAGCGAGATTTCTACATCCAGAAGTGCCAGAGCCAATTAATTCCAGAATGCTGTTCTCCACTGGAACAGTCTGCCAGATGTGAAAGTAGCTTAATACGGCGCCACACACCTCTTACATCCAGTGACGTCTCCTTTGATGTACATGTTCTCTGTTCTCATCTACTGTACTCCTTTCAGATCAGACCGCCATGATAATTTCTTTCAGCCGTCTCTTCTCTCTGCAGAGCTAAACAGACAGACATCTTAGTTTCCTAGTTTTTCATCATCTTCCCACTTTATTTGTAAATAGTTTTTATTTGGTTTTCAAAACATTGCACTCAAATGTATACAAACATCGTAAATCACTTAAGTAATTATTGCATCACTGTTTAGTATGGTAGATATATCCACATATAGTTGCGAGAAAAAACATATTGGTATATATCAACAATGTCATCTGAACGTGAATGGTCGTAGTACATTCTGCAATATTAATTGTAATAATATATAACACACATAATAACTAAAGATAAACACAGCAAGAAAATCTGTGATTCTTCAAATTATTCTCTGAGCAAAGTTCCAATCTTCCCACCTTCTGAACACCCCATCCTGCCACCACAAATACTGTTCCCACTGTGCTCCTCAATACTATACTGCAGAAACAGTCCCCCTGAAAACACTAGTTACCCACAGATAGTACCGCCTACAGTAATTATTGGCACATAGTGCCCTAAAAAATAATTGTGCCCAGGAAATAGTGACCCTGACACTAATAGTGTAATATAATATTCCGCCAAAATAATTGTGCTAAGCTGATACTGTGCCATGGTTCCCCCCCCCCAGAGTGCAAGTAATAGTAATAGTTCAACCTACAGTAATAATGTCCCCACTGTACCCCAGAAGTAATAATGCTCCAGTAGTGCCCATACTGTACTACTATTAATGCTCCTCATAGTCCCCCAATTGTAATAAAGCCCACCATAATGCCTACAGTATTAATGATTCTCTTTATAATGTGCGACAGCAGAAAAATGCCCCCTTATAATGTGTGGCGATACATAAAAATGCCCTGCTGTTTGGTAGTATAAAAAATACCTCCTCTTTGCGTCCCCAGTAGAGCCCTCATAATGTGTGCCAATGCCCCCTAATGTGTGCCCAAAAACCCTCTTAGTGCCCCCAGTTGACCTAAGGTCCCCATAGTGCCCTATAATTTGTGCCATTATAAAATACTTCTATATAGAGCCCCATAGTGCTCCTCCCCTCGTCCCCATGATGCCTGACAAAATGTGTATAAAATGCCCCCATAATGCCCCTCTCCCCCATTCTCCATAGTGCCCACATAATTTTTGTCAGTATAATGCCCGTATATAATGCCCCAATATTGCTCCTCTCGCCCATTTCTTTATAGTGGCACCCAGGTGTGCCAGTAAATAATGCATTCCAGTAGATGCCACCATAGTTCTCATCTCCTCGACTTCTCCATAGTGCTCCTATGTGTGATAATATATAGTGCCCCCCATGTGTCCCAGTATATAATGCCCCCAAGACATGCCTCAATAATGCCCCCCATGTGTGACAATATATAATGCCTTTTCAGTATATGGCCATTGTGCTCCTCTCCTCCTTCTCCAGTAGATGCCCCCTTAGTGTTCCTCTCCTTCACTTCTCCATAGTGCCCCCCTTGTGTTCCAGTATATAATGCCCTCCAGAAGATGCCCCATAGTATTTACCCCCTCCATAGTGCCCCCATGAGTGCCAGTACATAAGATGGGGCCCCTATAGTGCTCCTCAGCCTCCATTGTGCCTCCAATAAGTGCCAATATATAAGATGGGGCCCTCAGCATAGGGTGAATGAAAAAAATAAACTCACAGGCTTCCATGCCGCTTTCATTGATGCAATGCAAGCCTCTTTCAAGATATGTACTGTGCTGTATTGCTCAGGTAGCACAATGATGCCATTGCGCAGTCTGCACCGGCCTCTGATGGGCTGCAGACGCCTCTCCCATGCCCCACTGCACTAATCATCTATATTGCTGTCCTAAGGATGGTGATACAGATGTATATAGAGATGAACGCTTTCACAATGGAAGTGCTCATCTCCTGCTACCCTGCTTCAGAATCTGCACATGGGCCCCCCTCCCACACTGTGCCCCTGTTCAGCCATACTGGCTTCACAGGCGGTATGTCTGCCCATTGTACCAGTTGTGCTGGCAGTGAAGTTTCTGCCATACAACTTAGTCGTGATAATGGTGATCAATTGAAATTCCCATTGAGTGGCAAGGTGCACGCCACTGCAGATAT
>CM065590.1:585221917-585248126 GCA_033119425.1 Bufotes viridis
TTCCTGCTCCTAGAGCCTCCGTTCTCCACCTTGCTCTCCTCCTCCAAGTCTTGATTGACAGGGCCAGGCAGCGCTGCGTCCGTCTGCCAGCCCTGTGCTCAGATGAAATCTTGCGCCGTTCTAAACTCAGCGCAGGCGCAGTGAGGAAGCTGGCAGCTGGCGAGCGTCTTTCCCTCACCGCTCCTGCACTGAGTTCAGAACCTCGCGAGATTTCATCCGAGCACAAGGCTGGCAGACGGATGCAAGCGCTGCCTGGCCCTGTCAATCAAGACTTGGAGAGAGGAGAACAAGGTGGGAGAACGGAGGCTCTAGGAGCAGGAGCAACGCCCCCCCTGCACCTAGAGCCTCATTAGCATATTATAGAAGTTAGATTTTTAGGTTAATGCGGGCACTGAGAAAATTAAGAATAGGCTGGTTAGGTTTAGCTGACATTGGCACATCACTAATGTCAGCTAACTTCATAGGGTTAAATCTGGTGACAGAAACCCTTTAAGAAGGAGATATGCAGGATATAGCTCTGCTGATGTCTTGTAACATAAAGACTGGAGACTGGGCTTCTCCTTCCCAGAATGCACCACAGTCCCACAATGCTTTGCACCTCCCACAAATACAATAATCTTTAACAACACGAAAACACAATGTGCAATACATGTTTACCACCTCTAGATGGTGCTGTTACCTAACTAATCACAAAAATAGCAAAACTACTAGCAGACGTGATTTGTAAAGATATTGAACCTCTTCTGGGGGCAGAACAACACGTGAATGGGAATATTTATATGTCTTCTGTGTTTTGTACCCACTCCTGCGTTTGGCTTCTAAATCATGAGCCAATCCTGATGCAAAATAGGGACCATGTGAGACAGGCCTCATGGCTGCTCCAAAGACAGGATCTGGTGTGTTTCTCATTTTTCTGTCCTTCTGACAGAACAGAAAGGTAAAATAAATGGTGATGTTAACAAGGCCAAAGGGGTCCTAGAGTGGGGAGGGTGGCACCTGCATGAGGAGTCAACACAATGGCCCAGTCATAGAGTAGTGAGGTGGCAATCACATGAGGAGTCAACACAGTGGCCCAGTCACAGAGTGGTGAGACAACAAATGAGGAGTCAACAGAGTGGCCCAGTCACTGAGTGGTGAGGTGGCAATCACATGAGGAGTCAACACAGTGGCACAGTGTTCCATCCTTCTGACAGAACAGAAGAAGGGTAAAATAAAAGGTGATGTCAACAAGGCCAAACAGGAACAATAGCCCCGTCATATAGTGGGGGAGGGTGGCAACCTCATGAGGAGTCAACAGAGTGGCCCAGTCACAGAGTGAGGAGGTGGGGGGCAAGAGTAGCTGCAGGACAAGATGGTGGGTGGCACTAGGAGCACATGGCAGCAGGTGTGTTGCATGAGGCAGGTGGCAGCATCCGAATAGTGGCTGAAGCAGGTGGCCAAAAGAAACATGTCTCTTTTGACAAAGTTTGGGTGCATCACCCAGCATCAGGCACTGGAGAGTGGAAATCCTGGATGATCCACGCCTGATTCATATTCACAGAGATCAGTCTATCCACATTTTGGGTGGAAAGGTGAGTTCTTCTTTGGATAACTATGGCACCCACCGCACTAAACACCCGCTCTGATGCTGCACTACTGGCCGGGCAGGAAAGCTTGTCCAGGGCAAACTTGGCCAGCTGAAGTCACAAATCAACTTTGGCTGCCCAGTTGTTCAGGAGATCTTGAATCAGAGACTGTAGACCTAAGTTACTGCTGTTGTAGCTGATACTGCTCCTACGCCCCAACCCTTTCCAGCAGCCATGGCACTGGAACGTGGGCGCAGAGGCCACCCCACCCGATCAGACTTTCAGGAGGATGGGCGAGGGCACACATGGGCAGCAGCCTACTGACTACATAGGATGTCTTGATAGTACTTCAGTTTATCCTCCCTCTCACTGGGTGGAAAAAAGCCCCCATTTTGGACCGGTAGTGAGGCTCTAACATGGTGGAGAGCCAGTAGTCATCCCTCTGCTGAATGGCGGCAATTCGGCTGTCACTACGCAAGCAACTGAGCATGCATCAGGCCATTTGCGCAAGGGACTCCCTGCCTTCATCTCCACTGCATACTACCACAGTGTGTCTTGGTCATCTGCCTCATCTTCCTCATAGCCCCTCCTGCTCCTCCTCTCCTGTCACTTATGCAGAAAAAAACATCCATTTTTGTATGCATTGCCTGTACATGAATGTCCTACTTCTCCTTTTCCAGTTTAGCCCTCACAGGGCTCATCTGAGCATGAGATTTAGGCGCCACGTCTCCTGTCCCCTGACCAGGGAGGAGTGGAATGACATAGTTCATCCCATAGTTCTAGGCGACTGACAAATAAAGTGGCCTCCTGAAAGGGCCTGAGCAAACGGCAAGTGTCACACATGAACTGCCACTGGCTAACGTCAAAGTAACACAGGGAGCGCTACTGTCCGCCTGCATCATCGAGTAATCGTATATAGCCTTCCTCTTCTCATACAGTCGGTCCAACATGTGGAGGATGGAGTTCTAACTGGTGGAAACGTCGCTTACCAACTGATGTTGGGGAACATCATTCTGCCTTTGGAGCTCAAGAAGGGTGTGCCGTGCAGTGTAAGAGTGGCTGCAGTGCATGCACAGTTTCCTTGCCATTTTCAGGATGGGTGAAAGACTTTAAGAACCACTTTACAACCAGACTAAACACGTGCAGCATGCAGGGAACATACAGCTCAGCCCTACTTGATGCAGCGCCGACACAATGTTCCTCCCAATGTCGGTGACCATGGTTTCGATTTTCAGTTGGCGAGGAGAGAGCCAGGATTTGATTTCTTGATGGAGGACATGGAGAAGTACGCCCAGACAAACCAGGTGCAAAACAGCATGACACCGCTATGCCCTGCACATGTGGTATGCTGGAGGCATATTTCGAATTGTGCCTGCAGCGGAGGCTGATGACATGGTGGAGGATGAGGAGGCAGAAGTGGACATTGGCGCAGGACACACAGCTTGAGAATGTGGAGGCGGCCGTGCTGCCACTTGGCAAAGTTGCTTGTATGGCTGGGCAGGAACCACATTTACCTAGTAGGCCGTAAAGGACATATATTGTCCTTGACCGTAGTTACAGATGCACACGTCGGTGCTGCTATGAACTTTAGCAGACACCGACAAACTTAAGGACTAACCCACCTTCTGCTCAGCATACATCTGCAAGGCTGGTATTGCCTTTTTTGCAAAGTAATGATGGCTTGGGACTCCAATTTGGCTCAGCACAAGCCATCAGTTCTCTGAAAGGTGTAGAGTGCACCACATGGAAAGGGAGGGACTGCAGTACCAGCAACTTGGCCAGGAACACGTTCAGCTTCTGCGGCATTGGATGAGTACATGCATATAGTGTTGAGCGAACAGTTCGAGAATCGTTCGGGTCTGTACCGAATTTTGGGGTGTCCGTGACACGGACCCGAACCCGGACATTTTCAAAAAAGTTTGGGTTCGGGTCCGGTGTTCGTCGATTTCTTCCCGCTTTCTGAAGGGCTGCATAGCAGCCAATCAGCTAGCGTTTTACTTCTTGCCCTAAGAGCCCATCACAGCCATGCCTACTAATGGCATGGCTGTGATTTGCCAAGTGCAGCATGTGACCCAGCCTCTATTTAAGCTGGAGTCACGTAGCGCCGCACGTCACACTTCTCTGATTAGTGTAGGGAGAGGACCCAGCTTCTGTGAGGGCGAGATAGGCAGGGAAAAAAAAGTGAATGATCTACCTTTCTACACCTGTGCATCAGAACAACTCAGCTGAGCTGTTCACTGAAAGTCACTATTTTGTTGAGACTGGCCAGAGCGATTTTTACTGGCACATGTAACTGGGCTGACCGGCGGTGGCCATTTTGGGACTTGTGGTGCGCCAGCACAAGCTGCCACAGAGTCTAAACCAAAGCTCCAAAGAAGTGAAAAATCTACACCTGTGAATCAGAACAACAGCTGCTCAGTCAAAGTCAATTTTTTTTCTGGCTGGGCAGACCGTTTTCTGGCACATGTTACTGGGCTGATAGGCGGCGGCCATTTTGGGACTTGTGGTGCTACAGCAAAAGCTGCCACAACGTCCATTAATCTCATGTAATATTCAATTTTTTCATAGATATACTACATCAGGGCTTTGGCTGTGCTTGTGTCACCCATACTAACTGCAAAGATATTTAATATATCAGTGGTGAAACTGAAAGTAACCCACTTGGATAGCAAATCCCATGAATGTGCTGTTCCAGCTAGGCTAGCCAGTGCCACTACAGCCAAGTCCAATACTGTCAGCCAGAAATATATATTTTTTTTTTATGTGCCAGAAATATAAATTAAAAAAAGCTTTCACCGTAATAATAAAATTATTCTGGTGTTAGACCAGAAGAATCACTCCTGTTGTAATTAATACTGTAAAAAGGCTTAGGCAATATTTCTCCCAGTGTGGGAAATTTATCTAGCAAAACTAGCATTTTAAAAATTCCGGTGTTCTGAAATACCAGCAGTCCTCTTGTAATTAATACCGCAAAAGGCATTATATCGTCCAGTGTTGTAATTTTGGTGAAAAAAAGGCCAATTTAATCAATCTGGTGTTAGTTACACCAGAAACAGTAGGCCTCACGTTTTTACTCCTGTAAAAAGTAATTAATACAGGAAAAAGGCATTACATTATCCAGTGTTGTAATTTTGGTGAAAAAAAGGCCAATTTAATCAATCTGGTGTTAGTTAGACCAGAAACAGTAGGCCTCACGTTTTTACTCCTGTAAAAAGGAATTATATCTCCCCGTGTGGCAATCTATGTACCAAAACTAGCATTTTAAAAATTCTGGTGTCCAATTTGCAGCAGTTTTCTTGTAATTAATACCGGAAAAAGGAATTATATCTTCCAGTGTGGGAATTTATGTACACAAACTAGCATTTTAAAATTTCTGGTGTCCGATTAGCAGCAGTCTTTTTGTAAATAATACCTGAAAAAGGCATTACATTGTCCAGTGTTGTAATTTTGGTGAAAAAAAGGCCAATTTAATCAATCTGGTGTTAGGTACACCAGAAACAGTAGGCCTCACGTTTTTACTCCTGTAAAAAGGAATTAATACCGGAAAAAGGCATTACATTGTCCAGTGTTGTAATTTTGGTGAAAAAAAGGCCAATTTAATCAATCTGGTGTTAGGTACACCAGAAACAGTAGGCCGCACTTTTTTACTCCTGTAAAAAGGAATTATATCTCCCCGTGTGCCAATCTATGTACCAAAACTAGCATATTAAAAATTCTGGTGTCCAATTTGCAGCAGTTTTCTTGTAATTAATACCGGAAAAAGGAATTATATCTTCCAGTGTGGGAATTTTGGGGCTAAAAAATAATATATTTTATTGTGGTGCGAGTTGAATCGCAACAATGAGGAAACATTCTATTAAGGGACGAGAACACAGTCGTGGTGGTTTCCGTGGAGCCTCTGTTGCTGGCAGAGGACGTGGCCGTTCGCCCTCAGGCGCACAAAGTAGTGAACCAACTCCCTCAAGTAGCCGGCAGAATTTACAGCGATATTTGGTGGGGCCCAATGCCGTTTTGAGGATGGTAAGGCCTGAGCAGGTACAGGCATTAGTCGATTGGGTGGCCGACAGTGCTTCCAGCACGTTCACCACATTGTCTTCCGCCCAGTCTTCTGCGGAAAGCGCACAGGTGGCACCTGAAAACCAAGTCCATCAGTCTGTCACATCACCCCCATGCATATCAGGGAAACTGGCTGAGCCTCAAGTTATGCAGCAGTCTCTTCTTCTGTTTGAAGACTCTGCTCCCACGGTTTTCCAGGGGCGTCCACCTAGCCCTTCCCCAGCGGTAGAAGACATTCCATGCACTGACGCACAACCACTTATGTACAGATGATGAGGACATGGGAATACCACCACAGCAGAGTGACCGAGTCTCTGATGATGACGAAACACTGGTGCCCACTGCCGCGTCTTATTGCAGTGTGCAGACTGAACAGGAGGAGGTCAGGGAGGAAGACTGGGTGAAGGACGATGCAGGACGATGAGGTCTTAGACCCCACATGGACTGAAGGTCGTGCCGCTGACTTAAATAGTTCAGAGGAAGAGGCAGTGGTGAGACTGAGACAACAGCGAAGCCAAAGAGGGAGCAGGGGGCAAAAGCAGAACAGCCGCCGTCCAGAGAGTTCGCCTGCTATTGGCCAGCGCCAACAGGGACCCAGCACCACAAAGGCATCTTCAAGGAATTCCCTGGCATGGCACTTCTTCAAACAATGTGCTGACGACAAGACCAGAGTGGTTTGCACGCTGTGCCATCAGACCCTGAGGCGAGGCATTAACGTTCTTAACCTGAGCACCACCTGCATGACCAGGCATCTACATGCAAAGCATGAACTGCAGTGGAGTACACATCTTAAAAACAAGGAACCCGCTCAGGCTCCCCCTGCTCCTTCTACCGCTGCTGCCTCGGCTTCCGCCTCAAGAGGAATGTTGCCACCTGCCGAGCAGCAAACAGAGGATGTGCCACCGACACCACCACCACCACCGTCACCTAGCGTCTCCACTATTTCACACAGCAGCGTTCAGCTCTCCATCTCTCAAACCTTTGAGAGGAAGCGCAAATTCCCACCTAGTCACCATTGAGCCCTTGGCCTGAATGCCAGCATTTCTAAACTACTGGCCTTTGAAATGCTGTCATTCCGGCTGGTGGACACAGACAGCTTCAAACAGCAGATGGCCATGGCTGTCCCCCAGTATGTGGTTCCCAGCCGCCACTACTTCTCCAAGACAGCCGTGCCTTCCCTGCACATGCAAGTGTCCGATAAAATCAAGTGTGCACTGCGCAACGCCATTTGTGGCAAGGTCCACCTAACCACAGATACGTGGACCAGTAAGCACGGCCAGGGAAGCTATATCTCCCTAACTGCACACTGGGTAAATGTAGTGGCGGCTGGGCCCCAGGCGGAGAGTTCCTTGGCGCACGTCCTTCTGCCGCCAAGGATCACAGGGCATCATTCTTTGCCTCCTGTAGCCTCCTCCTCCTACTCGGCTTCCTCCTCCTCCTCCTCTGCTTCCACCAGCTCATCCAGTCAGCCACACACCTTCACCACAAACTTCAGCACAGCCCGGGGTAAACGTCAGCAGGCCATTCTGAAACTCACATGTTTGGGGGACAGGCCCCACACCGCTCAGGAGTTGTGGCGGGGTATTGAACAACAGATCGACCAGTGGTTGCTGCCGGTGGGCCTCAAGCCCGGCCTGGTGGTGTGCGATAATGGGCGAAATCTCGTGGCAGCTCTGGGACTAGCCGGTTTGACGCACATCCCTTGCCTGGCGCATGTGATGAATTTGGTGGTACAAAAGTTCATTCACAACCCAGACATGTCAGAGCTGCTGCATAAAGTGCGGGCCGTCTGTGCGCGCTTCCGGCGTTCACATCCTGCCGCTGCTCGCCTGTCAGCGCAACAGCGGAACTTCGGCCTTCCCGCTCACCGCCTAATATGCGACGTGCCCACCCGGTGGAACTCCACCTTGCACATGCTGGAGAGACTGTGCGAGCAGCAGCAGGCCATAGTTGAGTTTCAGCTGCAGCACGCACGGGTCAGTCGCACTGCGGAACAGCACCACTTCACCACCAATGATTGGGCCTCAATGCGAGACCTGTGTGCCCTGTTGCGCTGTTTAGAGTACACCACCAACATGGCCAGTGGCGATGCCACTGTTATCAGCGTGACGATACCAATTCTATGTCTCCTAGAGAAAAAGCTTAGGGCGATGATGGAAGAGGAGGTGGGCCAGGGCCAGGAGGAGGAGGAGGAGGATGACGGGTCGTTTTTAGCACTTTCAGGCCAGTCTGTTAGAAGTGGCTCAGAGGGAGGTTTTTTGCAACAGCAGAGGGCAGGTACAAATGTGGCCAGCCAGGGACCACTACTGGAGGACGAGGAGGATGAGGAGGAGGTGGAGGAGGATGAGGATGAAGCAGGTTCACAGCGGGTGGCACCCAGCACAGCGCAGGCACATCCCTGGTGCGTGGCTGGGGGATACAGAGGATGATGACGATACGCCTCCCACAGAGGACAGCTTGTCCTTACCTCTGGGGAGCCTGGCACACATGAGCGATTACATGCTGCAGTGCCTGCGCAATGACAGCAGAGTTGCCCACATTTTAACGTGTGCTGACTACTGGGTGGCCACCCTGCTGGATCCACGGTACAAAGACAATGTGCCCACTTTACTTCCTGCACTGGAGCGTGATAGGAAGATGTGCGAGTACAAGCGCACGCTGGTAGACGCGCTCCTGAGAGCATTCCCAACTGTCACAGGGGAACAGGTGGAAGGCCAAGGCCAAGGCAGAGGAGGAGCTAGAGGTCGCCCATGCAGCAGTGTCACGGCCAGCTCCTCTGAGGGCAGGGTTAGCATGGCAGAAATGTGGAAAAGTTTTGTCTCCACGCCACAGCTAACTGCCCCACCACCTGATACGGAACGAGTTAGCAGAGGCAACATTTCACTAACATGGTTGAACAGTGCGTCTGCACACAACTCACGTACTGACGGATGGTTCGGCCCCATTCAACTTCTGGGTTTCCAAATTGTCCACGTGGCCAGAATTAGCATGTTATGCCTTGGAGGTGCTGTCCTGCCCGGCGGCCAGCGTTTTATCTGAACGTGTATTCAGCACGGCAGGGGCGTCATTACTGACAAGCGCAGCCGCCTGTCCGCAGCCAACGTGGACAAGCTGACGTTTATAAAAATGAACCAGGCATGGATCCCACAAGACCTGACCCTCCCTTGTGCAGAGTAGTCCTATTAATAACTGCCTTAAACCATGTTGTCTTGTACTCCTGGCCACTTCTTCATTGAAAAATCAATTCTTGAAATTAATTAGGATCTTGGGGTGCAACCCAGAGTTGAATGAACCTTCCCTCTGTCTGGGTGCCAGGGCCAAAAGTACATGAAAGTGTCCTTCTCCTGTGCTGGGTGATATGAATGTTATACTTGTGCTGTCTGACATGTCTCCTTTGTGTGGGTGCAGGGGCCAAAGTCACTGAAAGCGGCCTTCTCCTGTGGTGGGTGATCGAAATGCCTGATTCTCTGCTGTGGGACCTCTCTCCTCCGTGTGGCTGCAGGGGTCAAAGTCTCTAAAAGTGCCCTTCTCCTGTGGTGGTTGATGTAAAACTGATGCTTGTGCTATCTGACCTGTCTCCTCTGTCTCGTTGCTAAGGCCTAACTCACTGAAAGTGGCCTTGTCATGTGCTGGGTGATATAAATGTTATACTTGTGCCATCTGACATGGTTGCCGGGGTCCCATTAAATGATGGCCTACTCCTGTGATGGGTGATATAAATGCCTGATTCTCTGCTGTGAAAACCTCTCTCCTCCGTCTGGGTGCAGGGGTCAAAGTCTCTAAAAGTGGCCTTCTCTTGTGCTGGGTGATGTAAAACTGATGCTTGTGCCATCTGACATGGTTGCCGGGGTCCCATTAAATGATGGCCTACTCCTGTGGTGGGTGATCTAAATGCCTGATTCTCTGCTGTGAAACCTCTCTCCTCCGTCTGGGTGCAGGGGTCAAAGTCTCTAAAGTGCGCCTTCTCCTGTGCTGGGTGATATAAACTGTTATACTTGTGCCATCTGACATGGTTGCCGGGGTCCCATTAAATGATGGCCCTACTCCTGTGGTGGGTGATCTAAATGCCTGATTCTCTGCTGTGAAACCTCTCTCCTCCGTCTGGGTGCAGGGGTCAAAGTCTCTCAAAGTCGCCTTCTCCTGTGCTGGGTGATGTAAAACTGATGCTTGTGCCATCTGACATGGTTGCCGGGGTCCCATTAAATGATGGCCTACTCCTGTGGTGGGTGATCTAAATGCCTGATTCTCTGCTGTGAAAACCTCTCTCCTCCGTCTGGGTGCAGGGGTCAAAGTCTCTCAAAGTCGCCTTCTCCTGTGCTGGGTGATGTAAAACTGATGCTTGTGCCATCTGACATGGTTGCCGGGGTCCCATTAAATGATGGCCTACTCCTGTGGTGGGTGATCTAAATGCCTGATTCTCTGCTGTGAAAACCTCTCTCCTCCGTCTGGGTGCAGGGGTCAAAGTCTCTCAAAGTCGCCTTCTCCTGTGCTGGGTGATGTAAAACTGATGCTTGTGCCATCTGACATGGTTGCCGGGGTCCCATTAAATGGTGGCCTACTCCTGTGGTGGGTGATCTAAATGCCTGATTCTCTGCTGTGAAAACCTCTCTCCTCCGTCTGGGTGCAGGGTCAAAGTCTCTCAAAGTCGCCTTCTCTTGTGCTGGGTGATGTAAAACTGATGCTTGTGCCATCTGACATGGTTGCCGGGGTCCCATTAAATGGTGGCCTACTCCTGTGGTGGGTGATCTAAATGCCTGATTCTCTGCTGTGAAACCTCTCTCCTCCGTCTGGGTGCAGGGGTCAAAGTCTCTAAAAGTGGCCTTCTCTTGTGCTGGGTGATGTAAAACTGATGCTTGTACCATCTGACATGGGTGCAGGGGTCAAATTAACTAAATGGTGGCCTACTCCTGTGGTGGGTGATATGATGCCTGAATATGTGCTGTGGGGCCTCTCTCCTCTTTCTGGGTGCAGGGGTCAAAGTAACTAAAAGTGGCCTTCTCCTGTGCTGGATGGTATAAATGTAATGCTTGTGCTATCTGACATGTCTCCTCTGTCTGGGTGCTAAGGCCTAAGTCACTGAAAGTGGCCTTCTCCTGTGGTGGTTGATATGATGCCAGATTCTCTGCTGTGGGACCTCTCTCCTTTGTCTGGATGCTGGGGTCGAAATAATAGTAAGCGACCTTCTCCATTGGTGGGTGATTTGAAGCCTGATTCTGTGCTATGGGACCTAACTCCAATTAATATTGGTTAATTTTTATTTATTTTATGTTAAGTCATCATTTCCCTATCTACATTTGTTTGCAGGGGATTTACCTACATTTTGCTGCTTTTTGCAGCCCTCTAGCCCTTTCCGGGAGTCTTTTACAGCCTTTTTAGTGCCCAAAAGTTCGGGTCCCCATTGACTTCTATGGGGTTCGGGTTCGGGATGAAGTTCGGGTTGAGTTCGGATCACGAACCCGGACATTTTTCGGAAGTTCGGCCGAACCTCTCGAACCCGAACAACCAGGTGTTCGCTCAACTCTACATGCATACTGTTGTCTTTTTGCAATCGCCTCTGTGATTATTGGCTGCTGAGCAACTGAGTGACAAGGAGTAGTAGTAGGAGGACCAGGACCATCAGGACCAGTAGATCATGGGAAGAAAACACAGCTCCCTTCTATTGAGGTGGTGAAGCCTTGACTGCTGGAGAATAGGGGTCGTCCACTGGGTGATGCAGCAGTTGCTACATTAGCAATATATACTGGAGAGTGAATCTGGATCGCACATCCTCAACACTATGCTTTTGATATAACGACTGTCTCAGCATAATTACGTGGCATATCCACCCAATTTGTAATACATTGTATGCTGTGCAAAAGAGGCATTAGTATACAGTTCGATCAAAGAGCATAGGCCCACTTACCGCGACAAGGAAGCCTCTACAAGTGGGAAACTACTCTAACCTATAATGGCGCAGCCGTGCGCGGCGACCACCGGCGCCCCAGCACCGCACCAGCAGCAGACGGCGGGACCCAGAAGCCACACAGCAACCCCACTGTGCAGCAAAGCCTCCTTGGCTCTGGGCCTCACCACCCCACCAGCACAGCACTGAGGCAGCAATGGCAGACACGCAGTACTGCACCATGTGAACGAGTGCAAAGAGTTCACCCAGTCACAACCCTCAGGAAATGCATCTGAGAGGTAGTAGGAGTTTATAAACCCTTAGCAGACTAAGGCTAATTAAAAACACCTAGTCCAAATGGGGAGGAGTGCTGAGACCAGGGGGGGGGGAGAAAGAAAATAGATAATGACAATATATACTGGAGAGTGAATCTGGATCGCACATCCTCAACACTATGCTTTTGCTACATTAGCGCCACAGTTTTTCCAGGCCACTTTATGGTGACTCTGCATGTGTTAACACAGCGCACCCTAGCCACACCTCACCTTCTGCCCACAGATTCTACAAATGGCCATGCTAACTTGACTTCCTCTGGCGGCTTGATGAAAAATTACCACACTGACGAATACGGCAGTTTACCCCACCACCACCACTTCGAGCTGACTGCCTGCTACCACTGCTTCCGTAAAGCTTTCACTACTACTTCTTTCCAGACAGGTAGGCTCCTGCGTGGCCGATGGCCTACTCCGGGCACACTTCGGCCACCCTGCTGACTCACGGCCATGCTACCACCCTGCTGGCTCAGCCGCTGCCCCAAGCTCAAGCTGCCAACCTCTTCTCCTGATGATGATGAAGCCCCCTTTTCACTCGGCTCCAACGTGTGATTGTTTACATCATCTTCCACTACTGTATACACGTCATTGATGTCACTTTCCCCGGTTTCAGGGCCACGTGACTGACTGCTCGCAATGCCAGCTCCCACATGACTATCATTGTCACAACTTTCCCACCCACTGGAGGAAGCAACAGAGGAAGTGTGTATTATCAGGCCGATATTTCACACCAACTCTGCAACTACTGATTGATGCAGTGAATTAAGTGCTGCTTCAGTGAATGGTGGCTCTGGCTGTGAACCCTATTTGAGTTATCTGTTCTAAGGCTTTTATGGTGTGATCATCTGTAGTATCTTTTTTTTTTTTTAAAGGAAAAATGGTAGAAACCATATTTTGACTGCTTTTTCTGGATTGCCCTCTTCATCATGACTGTATACACTTATGATACCTTAATGTCTCCTGTCCCTATTCACTGCTCCTTCAAAGACAGTCTGCCTTTGAATAACCTTCTGCTTCGCAAGGAGGCACAATGGACATCAGAACTCAGAGTTCATCTCCTTTGCTTTCTTTATTTGACAGTGCCATAACCAGAAGTTAAGTCCCCAGCTTTACAGGTGAAACTCGAAAAATTAGAATATTGTGCAAAAGAGATTTTTCAAGCCTTTATTTGTTATAAATTGGATGATTCTGGCTTACAGCTTATGAAACCCCAAAGTCACAATCTCAGAAAATGAGAATATTGTGAAAAGGTTCAATATTCTAGGCTCAAATTGTCACACTCTAGTCAGCTCATTAATCCATAACACCTGCAAAGGGTTCCTGAGCCTTTACATAAGTTTCTCCTTTTAAGTTGCATTATTGAAATAAATGAAATTTTGCACAATATTAAAATTTTTGGCGTTTCCCCTGTATATTACAAATCACTGAAATAAACGTGGCCTGAATTGGAGGAACTGCTCAAACCCCTAACACTGTTGCGTGTTTCTAACTGGGGGAGCAGTGGTTCGCAGCAATTTGGATCCCCAATTAGTACAGCAAGGTGTAATAGAATGGCTCCGATTACCCAGGCTTTACACTCTCCTAATGGTCCCTGCTCTCTCCCTACAGTTTGGATAATGCCTCCCTATCCTTTCCCTACACTATGAATAATCTGTTCCTGGACAGCTCAATAGTTATTTTTGGTGAATAAAGTCTTTCCTAAACACTGTCCCTAGTGCCTGTCTTGTCTCTCCCTGCACTAAGCACATTGGAAAACCGAGCAGACTGAGCCTATTTATAGGGCTGTGACATCACAGGGGCTAGCTACTGATTGGCTGGCTGGCTGCCGATTGACTGCATGTATGGCATTGTGGGTGCTCCCTCGCTCTAACATGTGCAGCAGCCGTTTTAGAAAAAAATATGATTCGTTACCACGAAGAGCAAGGAAATTGCGATTTCAGGACAAATTGAATTTTTCCTGAAATTTGGATCAAATTCCACTTCATCAAGTTCGATTCGCGTATCTCTAGTCATTATCCCTGCTAGCACTAGTGATCCTGCTTGTTAATTTTCTCTTGCTGATATCAGATATGAAAAATGGTGGACATCGAGTCACAAAGGTTTCAAAATTGCTGAAAAATTCTAGCAGTGCTTCTCGCAATAATCTACTATTCTTTGATCATTTAGCCTAAATTATGTAGATCAAGAGAAAATTTACATTTATGCTTTCTGCAAGATTTCTAAAATCCTAGTGTCGGAATAATAATAATTCAATTAAGAATTATTAATTATCATAGAGATATCATGACCTGGTGAATTGTAGATAACCCAATCGATACAATTCACATCTGAGGCCGACTATTTCCTCAGATAATAAGTTCTTTTCATGTGAGATGACATTAATGCTAAAGATGTAGTCTTGACGTTAAATAATAATATGCAGGTATTATAAAAACATGCAGATTTATTGGTTACAAGGTTCTAAACATAAATAAGTGAATAAACACAATGATATATGCCAATGAATATATACGACATTGATATAAAGCATAACAAGCCTAAAATAAGTAAATAAACACAATGTTATCATCGATATACAGCAATATAAGCTTAGCAATACATGTGGGTAGAAGCAACTTGTCTGTCACATTATAACAAAGCTATTATTTGGTTAGGATATCGAAACAAGAAGTTAAGTTATATACATCACTTCTGTTCAGAGGAAACCTCATGATATCAGGATGGGCATGTCTAATCCTAGACATCAATATCGAATGCTAACTACATTCGGCCCCCCTCTAACCAACTACACCTCACATGACTTCAGGAATGGGCAAATCCATCCAAGGATATAACTTAGAAGAGATAATTGTATCCTTCCGCCCCATCCTGGACTATTTTCACATGTATGACTTGGTAAGACTATTAAGAAACCATTAGAAAACGTGGTGTGGTGTTTAACAAGCAGGATATGCTCAACCCATATGCAGTTGTGCATGTATATAGGGGAGCACATCCTGCACTTGTAGTCTGTTGCTAGGAGCAATCAACAGCAAAAAATGCATACAATGGATGATGCCAGAAACGGACTACAAGTACCACAATAACCATCCTACATACGATAACGATATTGTGGATGTGGAGAACAATCAAAAACATAACCATAGCAAAGGCCGGTGCACAAGTGCAGGATGTGCTCTCCTATATAAATGCACAACTGCATATGGGTTGAGCATATCCTGCTTGTTAAACATCACACCACGTTTTCTAATGGTTTGTATAATATGTTTGAAGGTGTATAAACTCCAATTTAAATGTGCCTGCTTTTCATCTACAGGCTACATTCAGGTGCCCCTGGGAGGCTCTGGGCCATATCAGCCGGTCTCGGGTGGGGCTCACAGGCACCTCCCACCTCCCATTGCAAGCATGGTTACATGCTGGAGGTCACTGGTGAGCTGTTTGTGAGTAAGGCCTTACGCTCCCGTAATGCCCAACGGCCCCTGGTATCGCCCATACGGCACAGGTAGGTTGAGTGATAGGGTCTCAGGCTATTTGAGAGACCTTGGCGTGGTGTCCGAGCTTAAGACATGTCCTCCTAGTAGGATGTGTCGAACTAACCTCTCAATTTTAACATCAGTGTGAGGGTTTAGTATTGCCGCAGTGTGCACCGGCCTTTGCTATGGTTATGTACGACTATTAAGACACACAAAATAAATGGGAAGAACTTGGAACAAGTCTTTCCAGTGGGAATTTATCACCTAGCTTGGTGAAGAATGCTACTATTAATATATATATATCTATGCAATCATTTAATACTTTAAAAGATTATGACTGAGTCTTAAATTTTTCTGCAGGTATAATGAAGCCTCACAATATCCTAAGACTACATATCAATATGGAGATGATCAATTAATTGATGTGTTTATGTATTCGCCAATCTAGATTATATAATTTCACCCACATTATCCAATTAGTCCTAATAAAATGAAATATCATTCTTTATGTCTCTTACCAAGTCCTAGCAGGAATCACACTTCTGCTCCTAGGAAAGCTGGGTGGTCCATCATCGCATGTCTCACCATCACTTTCATATTGATAGACCCCTCTCTCCTGGGTGTTCTGGCTATGATGATGATCCTGATGCTCTATCCTGGAATGTTGGAATGTTCTCTGCTTATTCCAACAGTAATTATCCAAATCCTTATCTCATGTCACATCCTCCTGGATTAAGATCTTCCAATCATATGCTCATATGGTAATGATCCTATGAGATCATATTTACCCATAATGCGACTGTGGAAAATAGTGTCATGATATCCATCTGTCTCTGGATGGCATTGTTGTGCAAGCTATTTGCGCGACACAATAAAGAGTTAACTATGGCACTCTTGTATTATATACCTTTGACCTTCGTCGTCGTGCATTAGAGATAAGAATTAACGGTAACATTTTAAAATAACTAAAGACAGACCTCTAGGCGTCTCTAAGTGTTTCTCACACTGTTGATCTATAGAACATAATGATATGAATGGGCCTTGTTCTCTTCAGACGGACATGTCTGGTGAATCCAGTGCACTTTCTACAGATAAGCCCACATCTGTGGCAATAACTTTTAAAACAATACACTCTGTATTCAGTATTTAGTATTCAGTAAACTCTTACACAGACTGAACTCTGCATGACCTCATGTTGGCCTGTTTCAGCCATACAGCAAAACTTTGGTTTAGCCTGTCTCTTAAAGACAATGAGCATCTATTTTGGACTATAATATGATCAGGTATCATATACACTCATGAAAATGCCCGACACTAGAGATTGTGACAAATATAAAACCCTCAACCCTTATCACTATGACATGATCCCTCATAGGAGAAAATCCAGCTCCATATACCTGATAAGACAATTCTAAGTTATGTCACCATGAAATTCACTGTTACGACAGGCATAATGCCTCATATGGCTAGCTGAACCTTTCACCTAACGACCCGTTGCTCCATTATAGAGAAAAATGAATTTTCATCCATATGAAACCAAGAACCAGCCCTGTCAATAAAGGAGAGGAAGAGGAAGCAGGAGGAGCAAGAGTCCCCAGAGTGATGGCCCCGCCCTCAAGGCACTAAGATGCTTTTTTGCATGTGAATAAAATATTTTTTCTCAAACATGAAGCACCAGATCTCTAAATGACCGAAGAAAAGCCCGGCACTTCACTTACTTGCAGGAAGTTGTAGTTTTATTCAAGCATCAGAGGATAAAGACACAAAGCGACACGTGTTTCTGCTCGAACCTGAGCCTTTCCAAAGCATATTGCACATAGACAAGTGACACATTTAAATAGTCCGTCCTCCTAGGCGTACAACGTGCTGACGTCACATCACCATAGAAACATGTATACAAAACATGACATAAATCACATCAGTTACGAATATTTGTAGCAAAATAGATCGTAATACTAATGGACATTATGGTCAATCTAGAAACTTTATGTAGATGTTCAATGTCACAATAAATGGGCTGAAAGGAAAGAAAAAAAGAGAGATAAGCTGGTAGCATAAAATAAATAGACAAGACAAACAAATATCAAATAATTACCCTGAGAATCAAATCTCATACAGGCTACACATGGGTTGGGGGATCCGATCTTGTCATTTTTTCTGTCACTAAAGCGCATTTTGCAGCCAAGGATATGTCAGTTTCTGAATCTAATTTATCTGAATACAATGGTTTGACATTAAATCGATTTGGTTTGAGATTAAAAAGCAACTTTCAGCCTTCAAAAGTATACAATCCAGCAGAAGCTTTCAAATCTTTGGTACAGAGAGATTTTAATGTTATTTTGTCAGACATACAACATGATGGGTTATTTCTTGCGCACAATCTATCCAATGAAGAAAGACAAGCGCTTCGTACTATACTAGATGACAAATCGGTGATTTTTAAGCCAGCAGATAAAGGGGGCTGATTAGTTATGCTAGACAGGGAATATTATATCTCAGAAATTTTGACACAGCTATCCGATAGTGATACATATTATCCCTTAAATAGGGATCCAGTGTTTGATATTAAACGTAAATTGACAGAAATTGTCTACTCATACAAAGAGGCAGGATTACTAGACGATAAGTTGTGTCAATTTCTAATCAATCAGCACCCCGTTACACCTGTTCTATATACATTGCCAAAAATTCACAAGTCTATGACGCCTTCCACCACCACACCCCCCCCCAGGACGGCCTATTGTTGCTTCAAATGATTCCATTCTATCTGCACCTGCCGTTTTAATTGAGAAAGCGTTAACTCCATTGATAAAAAAACACCTCATCATTTTTATTAGACACTAATCATTTTTTGTCTGATATCAAATATGAGGAAGGAGATTTTCTTGTGACGTATGATGTCTGTAGCTTGTATACGTCCATTGAGCAAACAAAATGTCTTACTGCTGTGGAATGGATCCTGGAATTATCTAACTACACTTTACAAGAAAAACAGTTTTTTTCTACAAATACTTGAATTGGTTTTGAAAGAGAATTATTTTTTGTTCCAGGATACCTTTCTTCAGTAGAAACGTGGAACCACGAGAGGTTCGCACGCCGCACCGCCATACGCAAATAGTTACATGGCTTGGTTTGAAGAAACTTTCATATATAGAAGTTCTTTACATATGCAACATTGTGTTTTTTGGGGTCGTTTCATTGCCGATATTTTTTGGGTATGGCGGGGCGGCGAGTCCCTTGTGCAATTCACAGATTATCTGAATTCTATATGGCCTGAGTTACGCTTTACAGTTCAAAGTGACCTGCACAAAATCAGCTTTTTGGACACCAGGGTAATAAAAGGCCCTGACAATTGTATACAGACTGATCTATAAATGAAAAAACAGGAAAATCCAGCTTCTTGAAAGTTGCAAATTTATTCCATCAGGTTAAAATCTTCAGATACAGGAATAGACTCAACGAACAACATGTTTCAGACCTTAAAAAACATTACGGTCCTTACTCATGAACACCATTGAACTAAATGCGACCCTGTATATACCATGTGTCCTCCAATCGGCCGACTGGAGCCAGTCACATGGTTCACAGTTGTCAACCTCAGTTCAATTAGTTGAGTGGAGAAAAAACCACCACCATCCAGGAAGGAACATTTAACCCTTACTGGTAATGACATACACAAACACCACAGTAAAAAATGTCAATAATAAAGGTATCTAAAACATCTTAGCAAAAAGAGTGGTTTTCAGTACTGTAGAATTAAATCATATTTTTTGTTAAGACCAGAGTTTTTCTACCAAGCAGGGGCGGGGACCATAAGAAAAAGCTTTTTAGTCGTGAATCCTTCTGGATACATGAGTTAAATACCTGCATACCTGATGGTCTTAACAAAAAATATGAATAGTCTGCTACACTATTCCAGCAATCACTCACCATCTGTCAAGAAGTCTCTACCTTTTTCCCAGTTTAAGCGAGTCGAAAGGATTGTGTCGGATAAATCGATGAGGGAGATTAGAATTGTTGAGATGGTGGAGAAATTTTCTTCCAGAGGTTATCCTGGATCCTTATTGGATTCTGAAATAAAGAAGATCAGGGAATGTGAAAGTAATGCTGAGATAGTAAAATCCCGTTGTGACAATAAGCGGTTACCGTTCATTGTCAAATACCATCCATGGATTAACAAATTCCGTCATGTTGTGAATAAACAATGGGGGATTGTGCGGGCAGCCTACCCAGACATTGTTGAATTTCGGGATAAGCCTATGATCTGTTATAAAAGAACAAAGAACATTAGGGATACTATTGTTAAAGCAGACATAGGTAGTACCACTAATATGCCATGCCAACTTTTTCTCTCTTCACCAAAAAAGGGTACCTTCCCATGTTTACAGTGTGTTCATTGTTCTGCTGTCATCAAGGATGAATTTTTTCCCCATCCGCACACAGGTAAAAAATTCCCTGTTAGAGGCTTTTTCACCTGTGATAGCAATTATGTGGTTTATTTGTTAAAGTGCCCTTGTGGTCTCTTATACATTGGTGAGACATCTAACAGGATGAAGGACAGGTTTTGTAACCATAAGTCCACTATACGGAAGAAAAACCTTCTGTTACCTGTTCCCCTTCATTTTGATAGATGTTCTCACAATGTCTTACAATTGAGATTTCAGATCATCGAGCAGGTGCTGCCACCCCGGAGAGGTGGCAACAGACTGCAAATGCTAAAAAAAGTGAACGTTTTTGGATACATACCTTATACAAACTTTGGTACCCAGGGGCCTAAATCGAGAATATGAACTGAGTGCATTTTTATAGAGAATATATGTTAATATATCTTCATATATATCTTTATACTTATGTAGTCACAGAAAAAATTACAAGATCAGATCCCCCAACCCATGTGTAGCCTGTATGAGATTTGATTCTCAGGGTAATTATTTGATATTTGTTTGTCTTGCCTATTTATTTTATGCTGCCAGCTTATCTCACTATTTTCTTTCCTTTCAGCCCATTTATTGTGACATTGAGCATCTACATAAAGTTTCTAGATTGACCATAATGTCCATTAGTATTACGATCTATTTTGCTACGAATATTCGTAACTGCTGTGATTTATGTCATGTTTTGTATACATGTTTCTATGGTGATGTGACGTCAGCACGTTGTACGCCTAGGAGGACGGACTATTTAAATGTGTTACTTGTCTATGTGCAATATGCTTGAGAAAAGCTCGGGTTCGAGCAGAAACACGTGTCGCTTTGTGTCCTTATCCTTTGATGCTTGACTAAAACTACAACTTCCTGCAAGTAAGTGAAGTGCCTGTCTTTTCTTCTGTGATTTATGCGGGCTACCCTACCCTGGACGCGAGCACCACGCCCCCAGCAAGAGAGGAGTGCCGACTGTTCGTACTCTGTAGATCTCTAAATGAAATGTGTAGTTACAATATATTTAGCATAAGCAGCCCTAGAAGGCATGGTGCCTGGTTCATCAGTGAATTTCCTGGTGCCAGGCTCCCTTTACTAGAAGGGTTGGTTCTAGTGTTGAGCGAACAGTTCGTGCATCGTTCGGGTTCGTACCGAATTTTGGGGTGTCCGGGACACGGACCCGAACCTGGACATTTTCAAAAAAGTTCGGGTTCGGGTCCGTTGTTCGGCGATTTCTTCCCGCTTTCTGAAGGGCTGCACAGAAGCCAATCAGCTAGCGTTTTACTTCTTGCCCTAAGAGCCCATCACAGCCATGCCTACAAATGGCATGGCTGTGATTGGCCAAGTGCAGCATGTGACCCAGCCTCTATTTAAGCTGGAGTCACGTAGCGCTGCACGTCACACTGCTCTGATTAGTGTAGGGAAAGGACGCAGCCTCTGTCAAGGCGAGATTAGGCAGGGTAAAGTCAGCAACAGCACCTAATGAACGGATCGATCTACAGCTGTGAATGAATGAACTTCTGCTAGTTACTTGCTCAATGGTTTTTAGACTGCACAGAACGTTTTTCTGTCACTTATTTTCTGGGTTGATCGGCAGCCATTTTGTGACTTGTGGTGCACCAGAAGAAGCTGCCACCAAGTCCATCAATCCATCAATACTAGTTTTTTTTTTGCTATGTCCTACATCAGGGGATTGGCTGTGCTAATTGTCACCCCTAGAAACTCAGGATAGCAATTTCTATATTTTATTAAGGGGTTAAATACAATTGTCCAAATACCAATCCCCTAAATCTGGTGTTCCAGCTTTGGCTAGACAAGTATAATACTGTCTGCTGTCTGGCAAAGGATAGATTATTTTCTGTGGTGAAATTCAATTGCCAAAATAGCAATAACATAAATCAGTGGTTTTAGCTGTGGCTGGCAAAATAGAATAGTGTCCGCCAAAACATATATTTTGTTCTGGGGTGAAATTAATCTGGTAAAATAGCAATACCCTGAATCTGGTGTCCCAGCTGTTGCAGGTCAGATTTCATAGTGTCCGCCAAAACATATATTTTGTTCTGGGGTGAAATGAATCTGCCAAAATAGCAATACCCTGAATCTGGTGTACCAGCTGTTGCAGGCCAGATTTCATAGTGTCCGCCAAAACATATATTTTGTTCTGGGGTGAAATTAATCTGCCAAAATAGCAAAACCCTGAATCTGGTGTCCCAGCTGTTGCAGGCCAGATTTCATAGTGTCCGACAAAACATATATTTTGTTCTGGGGCGAAATTAATCTGCCAAAATAGCAATAGCCTGAATCTGGTGGCCCAGCTGTTGCAGGCCAGATTTCATAGTGTCCGCCAAAACATATATTTTTTTTCTGGGAAGAAATTCAATTGCCAAAATAGCAATACCCTGAATCTGGTGTCCCAGCTGTTGCAGGCCAGATTTCATAGTGTCTGCCAAAACATATATTTTGTTCTGGGGTGAAATTAATCTGCCAAAATAGCAATACCCTGAATCTGGTGTCCCAGCTGTTGCAGGCCAGATTTCATAGTGTCCGCCAAAACATATATTTTGTTCTGGGGTGAAATTCAATTTCAAAATAGCAATACCATAAATCAGTGGTTTCAGCTGTGGCTGGCAAAATAGAATAGTGTCCGCCAAAACATATATTTTGTTCTGGGGTGAAATTAATCTGCCAAAATAGCAATACCCTGAATCTGGTGTCCCAGCTGTTGCAGGCCAGATTTCATAGTGTCTTGCAAAACATATATTTTGTTCTGGGGTGAAATTAATCTGCCAAAATAGCAATACCCTGAATCTGGTGTCCCAGCTGTTGCAGGCCAGGATTCATAGTGTCTGCAAAAACATATATTTTGTTCTGGGGTGAAATTAATCTGCCAAAATAGCAATACCCTGAAACTGGTGTCCCAGCTGTTGCAGGCCATGATTCATAGTGTCTGCAAAAACATATATTTTGTTCTGAGGTGAAATTAATTATCCAAAATAGCAATACCCTGAATCTAGTGTCCCAGCTGTTGCAGGCAAGGATTCATAGTGTCAGCAAAAAACATATATTTTGTTCTGGGGTGACATTAAATTGCCAAATATGAATACCCTGAATCTGGTATCCCAACTGTGGCAGGCCACGTTTCCTAGTGTCCGTCAAAACATATATTTTGTTCTGGGGTGAAGTTCAATTGCCAAAATAGCAATACCCTGAATCTAGTGTCCCAGCTGTTGCAGGCCAGGATTCATAGTGTCCGCAAAAACATATATTTTGTTCTGGGGTGAAATTATTCTGCCAAAATAGCAATACCCTTAATCTGGTGTCCCAGCTGTTGCAGGCCAGATTTCATAGTGTCTTGCAAAACATATATTTTGTTCTGGGGTGAAATTAATCTGCAAAAATAGCAATACCCTGAATCTGGTGTCCCAGCTGTTGCAGGCCAGTATTCATAGTGTCCGTAAAAACATATATCTTGTTCTGGAGTGACATTCAATTGCCAAAATAGCAATACCCTGAATCTGGTGTCCCAGCTGTTTCAGGCCAGATTTCATAGTGTCTTGCAAAACATATATTTTGTTCTGGGGTGAAATTAATCTGCAAAAATAGCAATACCCTGAATCTGGTGTCCCAGCTGTTGCAGGCCAGTATTCATAGTGTCCGTAAAAACATATATCTTGTTCTGGGGTGACATTCAATTGCCAAAATAGCAATACCCTGAATCTGGTGTCCCAGCTGTTGCAAGCTAGGATTCATAGTGTCCGCAAAAACATATATTTTGTTCTGGGGTGAAATTAATCTGCCAAAATAGCAATACCCTGAATCTGGTGTCCCAGCTGTTGCAGGCCAGATTTCATAGTGTCTTGCAAAACACATCATTTGTTCTGGGGTGAAATTAATTTGCCAAAATTTCAATACCCAGAATCTGGTGTCCCAGCTATTGCAGGCCAGATTTTATAGTGTCTTGCAAAACATATATTTTGTTCTGGGGTGAAATTAATCTGCCAAAATAGCAATACACTTAATCTGGTGTCCCAGCTGTTGCAGGCCAGGATTCATAGTGTCTTGCAAAAAATATATTTTGTTCTGGGGTGACATTCAATTGCCAAAATAGCAATACCCTGAATCTGGTGTCACAGCTGTTGCAGGCCAGAATTGATAATGTCCCTCAAAACATATATTTTGTTCTGGGGTGAAAATCAATTGCCAAAACAGCAATACCCTGAATCTGGTGTCCCAGCTGTTGCAGGCCAGGATTTATAGTGTCCACAAAAACATACAATTTGTTCTGGGGTGAAATTAATCTGCCAAAATAGCAATACCCTGAATCTGGTGTCCCAGCTGTTGCAGGCCAGGATTCATGGTGTCCGCAAAAACATATATTTTGTTCTGGGGTGGCATTCAATTGCCAAAATAGCAATACCCTGAATCTGGTGTCACAGCTGTTGCAGGCCAGAATTCATAGTGTCCGTCAAAACATATATCTTGTTCTGGGGTGACATTCAATTGCGAAAATAGCAATACCCTGAATCTGGTATCCCAGCTGTTGCAGGCCACGTTTCATAGTGTCCGTCAAAACATATATTTTGTTCTAGGGTGAAATTCAATTGCCAACATAGCAATACCCTGAATCTGGTGTCCCAGCTGTTGCAGGCCAGGATTCATAGTGTCCCTCAAAACATATATTTTGTTCTGGGGTGAAATTCAATTGCCAAAATAGCAATACCCTGAATCTGGTGTCCCAGCTGTTGCAGGACAGATTTCATTGTGTCTTGCAAAACATATATTTTGTTCTGGGGTGAAATTAATCTGCCAAAATAGCAATACCCTGAATCTGGTGTCCCAGCTGTTGCAGGCCAGATTTCATAGTTTCTTGCAAAACATATATTTTGTTCTGGGATGAAATTAAATTGCCAAAATAGCAATACCCTGAATCTGGTGTCCCAGCTGTTGCAGGCCAGGATTCATAGTGTCTGCAAAAACATATATTTTGTTCTGAGGTGAAATAAATCTGCCAAAATAGCAATACCCTGAATCTAGTGTCCCAGCTGTTGCAGGCCAGATTTCATAGTGTCTTGCATAACAAATATTTTGTTCTGGGGTGAAATTAATCTGCCAAAATAGCAATACCCTGAATCTGGTGTCCCAGCTGTTGCAGCCCAGGATTTATAGTGTCCGCAAAAACATATATTTTGTTCTGGGGTGACATTCAATTGCCAAAATAGCAATACCCTGAATCTGGTGTCCCAGCTGTTGCAGGCCAGGATTCACAGTGTCCGTCAAAACATATCTTTTGTTCTGGGGTGAAATTCAATTGCCAAAATAGCAATACCCTGAATCTGGTGTCCCAGCTGTTGCAGGCCAGGATTCATAGTGTCCGCAAAAACATATATTTTGTTCTGGGGTGACATTCAATTGCCAAAATAGCAATACTCTGAATCTGGTGTCCCAGCTGTTGCAGGCCACGTTTCATAGTGTCCGTCAAAACATATATTTTGTTCTGGGGAGAAATTCAATTGCCAAAATAGCAACACCCTGAATCTTGTGTCCCAGCTGTTGCAGACCAGGATTCATAGTGTCTGCAAAAACATATATTTTGTTCTGAGGTGAAATTAATCTGCCAAAATAGCAATACCCTGAATCTAGTGTCCCAGCTGTTGCAGGCCAGGATTTATAGTGTCCACAAAAACATACAATTTGTTCTGGGGTGAAATTAATCTGCCAAAATAGCAATACCCTGAATCTGGTGTCCCAGCTGTTGCAGACCAGGATTCATAGTGTCTGCAAAAACATATATTTTGTTCTGAGGTGAAATTAATCTGCCAAAATAGCAATACCCTGAATCTAGTGTCCCAGCTGTTGCAGGCCAGATTTCATAGTGTCTTGCAAAACATATATTTTGTTCTGGGGTGAAATTAATCTGCCAAAATAGCAATACCCTGAATCTGGTGTCCCAGCTGTTGCAGGCCAGGATTCATAATGTCCGCAAAAACATATATTTTGTTCTGGGGTGACATTCAATTGCCAAAATAGCAATACCCTGAATCTGGTGTCCCAGCTGTTGCAGGCCACATTTCATAGTGTCCGTCAAAACATATATTTTGTTCTGGGGAGAAATTCAATTTCCAAAATAGCAACACCCTGAATCTGGTGTCCCAGCTGTTGCAGGCCAGGATTCATAGTGTCCGCAAAAACATATATTTTGTTCTGGGGTGAAATTCAATTGCCAAAATAGCAATACCCTGAATCTGGTGTCCCAGCTGTTGCAGGCCAAAATTCATAGTGTCCGCAAAAACATATATTTTGTTCTGGGATGAAATTCAATTGCCAAAATAGTAATTAGAGATGGCCCGAACTATTCGCCGGCGAACAGTTCCCGGCGAACATAGCTTGTTCGCGTTCGCCTCTGCCGGGCGAACATATGCGATGTTTGGTCCGCCACCTATACATCATCATTGAGCAAACTTTGACCCTGTACCTCACAGTCAGC